>CAUYQV010010925.1:0-35064 GCA_963574575.1 Galagoides demidoff | reverse complement strand
CGCCCCGGTGTTTGTGGTGGCTTGCCCTCCCCCACTGCAATCAACTGAGGGCCAAAACGTCCCCAACTCTACCAAAAAAAAAAAAAAAAAAAAAAAAAAAAAAAAAAAGATCCTCAATTATTACTATAAAAATTTCTATGTTCATAAATTTGAAAATGTAGAAGAAATGTACCATTACCTGAAATGACATCACCTTCCTAATCTCAATCAGAAAGAATTAGAAACTTTGAATAGACCAATATCAAGCAGTGAAATTGCAACAATTGTTAATAGCCTTTCCAAAAAGAAAACTTCTGTACTGAATGGTTTTACACCAGAATTCTAAAAAACCCTCAAAGAAGGGCTGTTATTTGTATTTCAGAACCTACTCCAATACATGGAGAAGGAAGGAATCCTCCCCAATACATTCTATGAAGCAAATATTACCCTGTTATCAAAACCAGGAAAGGACCCCCCAAAAAAGGATAACTACAGACTGATATTATTAATTAATATTGACACAAATATCTTCAATAAGAACTTAGCAAACAAAATAAAGCTTCACATTAAAAAAATTAGACATCATAATCAGGTGGACTTTATCCCAAAGATACAAGGTTGATTCAACATATATAAATTCATAAATGTAATTCACCACATAAATAAATGCAAAAATAAAGGCCATATCATCCTCTAGATATATGCAGAAAAACATTCAACAAAAATTTAGCATTATTTTTTTTTTTGACAAAAACATTTAAGAAAATGGGCCTAGATGGACATTTCTTAAATTGGTATAGGTGACCTACAACAAATCCATGACAATATCATATTGAATAGACTGCAACTGAAAGCATTTCTACTTAGAACTGGAACCAGACAAGGATGCTCACTACTATTGCTGCTATTCAACATAGTGCTGGAAGTTCTAGCCAATGCAATCAGAACAGAGGAGGATATCAAGAATAGTCAGATGGGGACAAAAGAGGTCAAACTCTTGCTTGTTGCAAATCATATTCTACTTGGAAATCCCCAGGGTCTCAACCACAATGCTCCTGGAAGGTATTAAGTCATATGTTCAGATACAAAATTAATGTCCAAAAATCAGTAGCCTTCATATATGCCAATAACAGTCAAGCTGAGAATGAAATCAAAGGCAAAATTCCTTTCATAGTCAATTCAAAGAAACTGACATACCAGGAAATATACCGAAATAAGGATTTGAAGGATGTCAATAAAGAGAACTATGAAAGCCTGAGAAAATAAACAGCAGAAGATGTTAAGAAATGAAAAATATGCTATAGATTAGAGCAAACTCTGCCTTTTCCCCTTTGGTTGTTTCACTGAAAAGATCAACTCAACATTTTCGGTACATTAATAAGAGAAAGTTTTATTTCTAAATACCACATGCATGGGGGGAGCCATAAGAATGATTTTCTAAAGTTTCAGTGATGGTCAGTGACTTTTAAAGAGGCCTTTTAGAAGAGAGGGGGAGAATGTGGAAACTATACTCGGAGCAAGTGGTTGCTAGGGGGATGTGTAGATGGGTGGAAACAGATTGAATTGTAGATTAATCTGAGAGATAGGTCTCAAATGACCTTAGCACCAGGTCTATTCATATGCAATAAGGAAGTCAGCAACTTTTTCTGATTCTAAATCACTGTTACTCAGGTTTTATAGAGGAGAGGCCAGTGATTTCAGATCAAAAATGGCGTTTTTAATTTAAAATATTCTTTATACCAAGGAATTATGTTTTGTGCTAAAATTTCCTTAGCTCCTTCAATACCATGCTGTGTCTGGGAAGAATCAATATTTTTTTAAATGTTCATATTACCCAAAGCAATCTAAAGATTTAATGCCATCTTCATGAAACCATTAATGTCATAATATGAAGAACTTGCAAAAATAGTACTACAATATATATGAAACCAGAAATTAACCTGAAAAGTCAATATAATTTTCAGAAACAAAAGAAAATCTAGAGGCATCATGTTACCAGACTTCACCTTATACTGTAAGGCTACAGTGATCGAAGGAGCATAATAATGGAACAAGAATAACAATATATATAGATCTATGAAATATAACAGAAAACTTAGAGATGAATCCAGTTACATATCACAATCTGATCTTTGGTAAACCAAGCAAAAGAATACCCTGGGGAAAAGAGTTCCTATTTAATAAATGGTGATGGGAGAACTGGTTAATCACATGTAGAAGACTGAAACTTGATTCATTAATCTCAGGACACTGGCACAAATTGAATATTGCTGAATAAAACATTTAAATTTAAGACACAAAATGATAAAAATTCTAGAAGAAAATGAGATGAATTCTTGTCCCTATTGACCTGAAAATAATTTATGAAGAAGACAACCTTGGCAATTGTAGCAATGCCAAAAATAAATGAATGGGGTGTGACCAAGCTAAAATACTTTTGCACATCCAAGGGCATAATAATTATAGCAAACATCCCACCTTCAGAATGGGAGAAAATATGTATATGCTATGAATCTGACAAAGTACTAAACTTAAATTAATCAATAAGAAAGGACCAAACAATCTCATTTGTAAGTGGCAAGAGACATTTAAGGAAATTTCTCTAAAGAAGAGAGATAAATGGACAACAAACACATGAAAATATGCTCACTGTCCCTAATCATCAGAAAAATGTAAGTAAAAACAATTCTAAATATCTCCTAACCCCAGATAAAATAGCCCACATCACAGATTTTCTAAACTGCAAATGCTAGCATGTATGTGGAGAAAGGGACCACTTTTACACTGCTGGTAGGATTGCAAACTAACACAGCATCTTAGGAAAGAAGTATCAATAATCTTCAAAGAGCTAAATTTAGGCCTTCCATTTAATCTTCCAATCCAATTACTAAGTATCTACCTAGAAGGTAAAAAGAAATCATTTTATCACAAAGACTTTTGCATTAGAATGCTTATGGCAGCTCAATTCACAATTTCCAAGATATGGAAGCAACCCAAGTGCCTATCAACCCGTGAATGGATTAATAAACTGTGGTATATGTATACCATGAAATCCTATTCATCCTTAAGAAAAAAATGAATACTTTACATGTTTACATATTTTGTATTTACCTTGATGAAGTTGAAGCACATTTTTCTCAGTACAGTATCACAGGAATAGAAAAGCAAATAGTATCTAATGTAATCAATATTAACATTAAATGAACAGATAAACAGATATATGTCCACAGGAGAGGAAAACACAAGCATATTGAAGTGGGGGGTGGGGGAAGGCGAAAAGTGGAAAGGGGAAGAGAGAGGGAGACTGGTAAACTATCACTAATGTGCACAATGTAAGTGTATACAGCACACCCCCAGATGAGGGGCTCAACAGCAACTTCAACTTTTCCTTAGGAATGCAAGCATTGTAACCTAATCATTTATATCATATTAATGTGAAACAAAAGAAATTAAAAAAATAAAAAAATAGAGAAATAAACTCATGTAGTCCACACTGAATTAGAACTAAGTGTTCAACACTTAAGTGCACATAACAGAGTAAATCTCAATGAAAATCAAACTGGGGATATTGGACAGAGGATATCAATAAATTACCACCTATTGGATATAATGCACACTTTCTGAGTGAAAGGTGCACTTATAACTCTGCTTCAATATGATCAAAAACAAAGTATATAAACAAAACACATGTAACCCCTCATATTCTAAAATTATAAGCAGTAAGATTTTTGCTCACAATTCAATACATATGTTTACATTTTTGAGATATAGAGGTGGATAAACATGTTAATATATTCTAACATGATGTAAAAAATAATATAAACTAAACATATTTGGGATTAATCTTATATGCTTTTTATATTAAAATATTAATTTGACTGTATTTATTCAAGTTGTACAACATGAGGATTTGATATGTGCATATATTGTATAATTATGATCACAATAAAATTAATTAGTACATCTTAGGATACTCTATTAATTGGGTCCTATCAGTTTAAAATAAATCCATAGAAAACTACATGTGAATTTATGATATCTGACAAGTAAGTTCATGATTTCATCCTTGAAAAAGTGTTACACATCTAATTGCTAAAATTACTGTGGTCACCTTTGAATACTCCCCTCAGGAAGTTATGCACAGATGCCAGTGTGTAGTCTACCCTTCAGACAAAATTTTGGAACTCTTTTCATACAATAAGCATTAGAGCTCTCATTGTATTACCCTGGATGTTCTGAATGCCATCAAAATGTCATTGTTTCAATATTTCTTTTATATTTGTATAAATAAAATAATCATTGGGAGCCAGATCAGTTATTTGTTTACTGTCTAAAAACTCCCTAATAGCCAAATTAATTACAATGCACCCAGGATACTGAATTGAGTCATTCTTCCTGTAAGAAAAAAGGTATAGATGGTACATTTCTGAAACTAATAGAAGTCACCTATCACAACCCCATAAGCAATATTATACTGAACAGAGAAAAACTGAAAACATTTCCACTTAGAACTGAAACCAGGCAAGAATGCCCACTGTCACCACTACTATTCAACGTTGCAGTGGAAGTCCTAGTTAATGCAATCAGAACAGAGAATGATATCAAATGCATCCAAATGGAGACAGAGGAGGTCAAACCTTTGCTCTTTGCTGATGGTATGATCATATACTCACACAATCCAAAGGACTCATCCATGAGACTACTGGATGTGAGCAAGAAATATAGTATTGTCTCAGGATATAAATCAGTGTTCACAAATCAGTAGCCTTAATATAGAACAATAGTCAAGCTAAGATTCAAATCAAAGACACAATACCCTTTACAGTGGCTTCAGAGAAAATGAATACCTTGGAAAATACTTAACAAAGGATGTAAAGAATCTCTAAAGATAGAACTATGAAACCCCAAGAACAGAAATACAGAAGATGACAAAAAAAGGAAGAACATCCCATGACCATGGCTGGAAAGAAACAATATTGTTAAAATGTCTGTACTACCCAAAGCAATATACAGATTCAATGCAATCCCCATCAAAATATCAATGTCTTTATGAAATTGATAGATGAACAATTACACACCACACAAAAGAAAAAAAAATTAAATTCAAGAAGGGGGTAAGGGAAAGAAGAGAAGGAGTTTGGTAAGCTCTCACCCTAATTGAGCACAATGTAGGAGTATGTGGCACATCTCCTGGGTGAAGGGCTCAACTACAACTGGGACTTTATCTAACAAATGTAAACAATGTAACCTAATTATATGTACCCTCCTATTAATATGAAAAATAAGATATTAATACATTACTTTGAAGATTTTGAAAAAATAATTCTACATTTTGTACAGAATTAGAAAAAATACTGAATAGCCAGTGGAATTATTTGAAATAAGAAGAAACCAGGAGGCATCACCTTACCAGACTTCAGATTACACTATAAAATTATGGTAATCAAAACAGCACAGCATTGGCATAAAACAGAGGCATAGATCTATGAAATAGGATTTGAAACCTACAGATGAAACCAGCCTCATATTATCATCAGATCTTCAATAAATCAAACCAAAGCATACAGTAGGAAAAACACTTCCTATTTAATAAATGGTGCTTAGAGAACTGGTTAGCTGCAGGTAGATCACTGAAACTATGTGCATACCACTCACCACTTACAAACATTGACTCAAACTAGATAAAATATTTAAATCTAAGACATGAAACAATAAAAGTTTAGAATAAAGTATGGTAAAAACTCTTGACAACACTAACATTGCAAAATAATTTGTGAAGAAGACCTCACTGGGAACAGCAGTAACAACAAAAATAAATTAATTGGACCTGGTCAAGTTAAAAAGCTTCTACACAGAAAAGGACATAATCTACAAAGAAAATATACAGTTATCATATTGGGAGAAGATATTAACATGTTGTAAACCTGACAAAAGTCTAGTAACTAGAATTCACAAAGAATTCAAACAAATCAATAAGTAAAGAGCAAATAACCCCATTAATCATTGGACAACAAACATGATCAGATTCTTTTCCCAAGAGAAGAGATGAAAGGCCAACAAACACATGAAATAATGCTCAACATCCTTAATCATCAGAGAAATGCAAATCAAAACCACTTTGAGATATTACCTCCTGCCAGCGAGAATAGCCGACATCACAAAGTTCCAAAGCTGGAGATGCTGTCAGTGATGCAGAGAGGTGTACACTTACGCACAGTTGGTAGTATTGCAAACTAATATAACCTTTTTGGAAAGAAGTATGAAGAATCCCCAAAGAGCTATTTAACATTATGATTTCAATGCTAGATATCTACCCAGAAGGATAAAAACATTATTTTACCATAAGACAATTGCACTAAAATATTTATAGCAGCTCAGATTTGGGCATAATGTTGTGCTCTTGTAGCTGTTGCTATGAATTTGCTTCTTCATGTGAAGGAGAAATGACATGGTAGTCCACGAAGGACAACAGCCACCCAGGAGCAGAAAGCACAAGACAAGGTTGAAGGCCGTCAGTGGCAGCAGTGCAGCCCTGTTTGACTCAGGCCGGGTTTGAACCCACCACTGTCAGTATATGGGGCCAGAACCCTACCCACTGAACCACAGGTGCCCATGATGAATATTTGTTAACTCAACATTACCGCCAAAGATTGTGCCAGGACTCCCCTGTGAACCAACCTTATAGTCCTGCCCAGATCGTGATTTCTTTACACAACATGGAAATCGAGGAAATAGAGAGAATCATAGAAGAGTCCGAGGAAGAAATCAGGTCTCGCTCTGTCACCCTTGGTAGGGTGCTGCAGCATCATAGGTCACAGCAACCTCGAATCTTGGACTTGAGCAATCATCTTGACTCAGCCTCCCCAGTATCTGGAACTACAGATATGAATAGATAAGAGAAGTGCAGTGGGCAGTGTGGGTCGCTAGGCTGACACTGACAGTTTTTGGCCAGGGCTGGGTTTGAACACACCCACCTCCGGTATATCAGCCCAGCGCCCTACTCCTTTGAGCCACAAGTACTGCCCTCTATCACATTTCTTCATACTGATGGGCCCTAAATGTGGAGACAAAATCTTTTACATTATCAACATTCATGCTTGAAATTTCCAGCTTTAAAACTAGTCTAAAAGGATTCCGTGCAAATATCAAAATAGCATATGGTGACCAGATTTTAACATTGGTAAAGTGGGACAACGTGGGGGGGTGGGTGGGGCGCTGACAACAATGCAAACTTTGATAAGCAGTTCCACTTCTCAACAATTATTTGTTATTATTACAGTTTAACATTATAAAATTAACAAAAATAATATAAAACTCATATTCTGGCAAAATAGCCACATGGCAGCCGAAAACCATATATTCCTTTCCTGTTCTCCTGCCCATTCATGCATTCTTTCCAAAAATTGGGACTTTTTAAAAATGCCGCAGGAAGCGGGACAAATTGTTAAAAAGCGGGATGTCTGGTCACCCTAAAATAGTACCTCAATGATAGATTCTGTTAAATTTAGATGTGATTTCAGAGAACACCAGGAAGTCCCTTAGTCCCAATTAACCCAAACTCCTCAGATCAAAGACACAAAAATGAATTCCTGTGCATCTTGGAAATACATTGACTTTCAGGAAACCCGTACAAAAACAACCTTCTCTGGGGAAAGTGAGGCTTCAAATAATATGATGTAAAGCAGGTGTCTTTCTACTTTTTTTTTCTTTTTAAGAGACAGAGTCTCACTTTGTCACCTTCGGTAGAATGCCATGGCATCACAGCTCATAGCAACCTCCAGCTTTGGGCTTAGGTGATTCTCTTGCCTCTGCCTCCTGATTAGCTGGGACTATATTCACCCACCCCAACGCCTGGCTATTCTTTTGTTGCAGTTTGACCGGAACTGGGTTTGGACCCGCCACCCTCATTATATGGGGCTGGCACCCTACTCACTAAGCCACAGGTGCTGCCCAGCAGGTGTCTTTATACATTTTGTATCAGGTACACTTCTTTTTTGAGACGGAGCCTCAAGCTATCCCCCTGGGTAGAGTGCCATGGCATCACAGCTCATAGCAACCTCCAGCTCCTGGGCTCAAGCGAGTCTCCTGCCTCCGCCTCCCAAGTAGCTGGGACCACAGGTGCCCGCCACAACGCCCGGCCATTTTTTGGTTGCAGCCATCGTTGTTTGGCAGGCCCGGGCTGGGGATACGAACCTACCACCTTAGGTGTACGTGGCTGGCACCTTAGCCGATTGAGCCACAGGCGCCGAGCCACAAAATAAATTTTTGGAGAAAATTATTTTACTCTGGGATTTTTATTATGCCATTAAAAGCTTGAGTGACAGTCACTGTTAAAGACAAAATTATTCTGGCTCAGCACCTGTGGCTCAAGTGGCTAAGGCACCAGCCACATACACCTAAAGTGGCGGGTTCGAATCCAGCCCGGGCGCCAAACAACAATGATGGCTGCAACCAAAAAAAAAAAAAAATAGCCAGGCATTGTGGCGGGTGCCTGTGGTCCCAGCTACTTGGGAGGCAGAGATAGGAGACTCGCTTGAGCCCAGGAGTTGGAGGTTGCTGTGAGCTATGATGCCACTGAACTCTACCCAGGGGGACAGCTTGAGGCTTTGTCTAAAAAAAAAAAAGACAAAATTATTCTAATGGTTGTTAAAATGTTAAGAGGGCACTTAATTGAGGAGTGTTGCAATAGGAGTCTGGCAATAGTGGGGAGAGAACGTGCTCAACTTTGAATATGAGGGCAAGAGGGGATTTACAGCCAAGGAGCAGGGTCGGTGTAAGTGGAAATGAAATTACTAAGAAAAGACGTCAAGGGTGACAAAGATCCTTTGCTTGACTGAACGTCAATCATACTCCTGAATCTTCTCTTAGAACTATCTGTACACTTTCCTGTTAATCCCAGTTTTATTTGTGTGGGTGGTTTTTGTTCGTTTGGTTTGGTTTTGCTTTTTTTTGAGACAGAGTCTGACTCTGTCGCCCTGGGTAGAGTGCTACGGCATCATAGCTCACAGCAATCTCAAACTCCTGGGTTTTAACGATCCTCTTCCTGGCTCAAGCCCAGATCCTCTTGCCTCAGCCTCCTGAGTAGCTGTATTATAGGCACCCACCACTATGCTTGGCTAGTTTTTCTATTTTTAGTAGAGACAGGATCTCACTCTGGTTCAGGCTGGTCTCTAATTCCTGAACCCAAGCAATCCACCCACCTCCTGGAGTGCTAGGATTACAAGTGAGAACCACTGAGCCAGGCCAGTAATTGGGAATTAATTCATTGAGCTTTCATATGTATTCTTCACATTCTTACACTTAGAAACAAAGAAGTAACCCTAAGCAACTAGTTCTTTAGTTGATTATCTATGGACCTACATGTATATAGGTAAACTTTCTTTTAAAAACAGAATTACAGCTTAATCTTTTCTTTTTTTTTTTAAGACAGAGTCTCACTTTGTCTACCCTGGGTAGAGTGCCGTGGCGTCACAGCTCACAGCAACCTCAAACTCTTGGCCTTAAGCGATTCTCTTGCCTCAGCCTCCAAAGTAGTTGGGACTGCCACAATGCCCAGCTATTTTTTTGTCATAGTTGTCATTGTTGTTTTAGAAGTCTCGGGCTGGGTTCAAACCCACCAGCTGGATGTATGTGGCCAGTGCCCTAACCACTGCTATGGGCACCAAGCCAGTATTATGTAATTTTTAATTCAGTTAGTATCGTAGACTACAAAACTGGTTTTCTTAAAATTAGGATTGTTTGCTTAATTATAGGTTTGTCACCAAAAAGTGCTATAAAAAGTACTCTGCAATTGGAAATCTTTTTTTTTTTTTTTTGAGACAGAGTCTTATTTGTCACCTGTGGTAGAGTTCCCTGGCTCACAGTAATCTCAAACTCTTAGGCTCAAATGATTCTCTTGTCACCAGGGCAAGACCTCATCTCTAAAAATAGCTGGGTGTTGTAACAGGTGCTTGTAGTCCCAGCTACATAAGAGGCTGAGGCAAGAGGATTGCTGGAGCCCAAGAGTTTGAGGTTGCTGTGAGCTATGACGCCATGGCATTCTACCCAGGGGGACAGAGTGAGACTCTGTCTCTAAATAAACAAATAAATAAATAAAAGTTTTGCATTTTCTTTGGTATGTCTAGAAGAGGGGATACTCTATCACATCCTCTACCAAGACATCAATTCTGTGACAGTCTCCTTGAGTCTCCCTTTTTTTCTTTCCCAAACCCTTGGGCTCAAGCAATCTTCTTGCCTCAGCCTCCCAAGTAATTGGGACTAACAGGCACCCACCACAATGCCCAGCTATTTTTTTAGAGACGAGGTCTTGCTCTTGCTTAGGCTGGTCTCAAACTCCTGAGCTTAAGCAATCCACCCAACTGGCAAAGATATAATTCTTAATTTTATTAGTTTTCTATAACTGGCATAACAAATTGCCATCAATTTATTGTCTAAAAACAAAAAAAATAGTGTCTATAGTTCTGCACTTCTGAAGTAAAATATGTCTCACTGGGCTAAGATAATGGTGTTGGCAGGGCTGTATTACTTTCTGGGGGCTCTAGGTGAGACTCTAGAGCATTGGTTCTCAACCTTCCTAATGCCATGGCCCTTTAATACAACTTCTGTGGGTCACGACCCACAGGTTGAGAATCGCTGCTCTAGAGCCTTTAGAGTCTAGAGGAAAAGGCATTCCTCCCTTTTCCAGCTTCTAGAGGCTGCGGTCATTCTTTAGCTCATAGCCCACCCGTCTTGGTCCTCACATGGAATCACTCTGACCTTTTTTCTACCTCTCTCTTCCACTTACGAAGACCCTTATATTATTAAAGTCCTTACATTAGGCCCACCCAGGGGATCTAGGCTAATATCCCTACCTTAAGGTCAACTAATTAATAAATTTAATTCCTTCTGGTACCATAATTCTTGTTAGCTATGTGTCTTTTTTTTTTTTTTTTGAGACAGATTCTAACTTTGTCACTCTCAGTAGATTGCTATGGCATCACAGCTCATAGTAACCTCCAACTCTTGGGCTCAAGTGATTCTCTTGCCTCAGCCTCCCAAATAGCTGGGAGTACAGGTGCCTACCACAATGCCGGTCTCGCTCTGGTCTCAAACTTGAGAGCTGAGACAGTCCACTCACTTCAGCCTCCCAGAGTGCTAGGATTATTATTTATTATTTATCTGGCTCAGAGTTCTGGGTCTGGCAAGTTGAAGAGCATGGTGCCAGTACCTGGCAAGAGTCTTCATCCTGTATTAGCCCACAGCAGAAGGCACGGGGCAAGAGAAGGCTACAGTGAGAAAGCAAGAGAGGGCTGGACTTATTTTTTTTTTTTCCAGACAGAGTATCACTGTGTTGCCCTCAGTAGAGCGCTGTGGCATCACAGCTCACAGCAATCTCAAATTCTTAGACTTAAGCAATTCTCTTGCCTCAGCTTCCTAAGTAGCTGGAACCCACCTTAACACCTGGCTATTTTTTGGTTGCAGTCGTCATTATTGTTTAGCTTACCAGGGCTGGGCTTGAATCTGCCAGCCTCAGTGTATGTGGCTGGTGTCCTACTCACTGAGCTATAGGTACTGAGCCATGGACTTACTTTTTTTTTTTGAGACAGTCTCATTCTGTGTCCCTGGGTTGAGTGACATGTTGTCAAAGCTCACAGCAACCTCAAACCCTTGAGCTAAAGCAGTCCTCTTGCCTCAGCCTCCCAAGTAGCTGGATCTATAGACTCCTGCCACAGTGCCCAGCTACTTTTCAATTTTTAGTAAAGACAGGGTCTCACTCTGCTCAGGCTGGTCCTGAACTCCTGAGCTCAGGTGATCCACCCACCTTGGCCTCATGAACTACTTACTTTTATAACAAAGCAACTGTTGGCAGTAATCAACCCACTCTTTTGATGATGACATTAATTCATTCATGAAGGCAGAGCACTCATTACATAATCACCTCTTATTAGGCCCCACTTCCCAACACTGTTGCATTGAGGATTAAGTTTCCAACACACGAACTTCAGTGGACACATTCAAATCATAACACTGTTTATCATAACATATTCATTGTTTTCAAGGAATAGGTTGTGGACATCTTTGGGAGCTGTTACTATGTCTACCACATTACTTGTCATCTAATTTGTGGTATACTACCATTATTAAGTGTTCTTCATTATCTTTTTGTTGGTTATATATGCCTTTCTCCTTTTATTTTCTGTTCCCAGATTAAGTTTGTGGTTCCATGATCGTTCCTTTAAAAAAAATGGTCACTTTTGGCTCAGTGCCTGTAGCTCAGTGGCGAAGGTTCCAGACACATACACCAGAGCTGGCAGGTTTGAACTCGGCCCAGGCCTGCCAAACAACAATGACAAGCACAGCCAAAAAATAGCCAGGTGTTGTGGTGGGTGTTACTTGGGAGGCTGAGGCAAGTTGCTTAAGCCCAAGAGTTTGAAGTTACTATGAGCTATGACACTACAGCACCCTACCCAGGGTGACATAGTGAGACTCTGTCTCAAAAAAAATGGTCACTCTTCTTGGAGATAATAGAATTTTTCCTGGAGTAGTTCTTTATTGAAGAGTAGTTGGAAGAGTGCCAAGCAAATATCCCCAGTCTGTGGATATAGTTCAGGGGTCTATGAACTTGAATGGGAAAAATTATAATTTTAAATTTTTTCTAATGTAAGCAGGCAACACAGCCTACTATAATAGATCCTAACTTTTTTTTTTTTTTTGGAGATACAACCTCAAGCTGTCACCTTGGAGTGCTGTGGCATCATAGCTCACAGCAACCTCCAACTCCTGGGCTTAAGCGATTCTCTTACCTCACCCTCCCAAGTAGGTGGGACTTCAGGCACCTGCCACAACACCTGGCTATTTTTTGGTTGTAGTTGTCGTTGTTGTTTGGCAGGCCTGGGCTGGGTTTGAACCTGCCAGCTCTGGTGTATGTGGCTGAAGCCTTAGCCACTTGAGCTATAGGCGCTGAGCTGATCCTAACATTTTTTACCAGTAGAAATTACATATTTTTTTAATACTCTACTGTTACAGATACGGTAAAATATCAATTGCCTTCACTACTACTTTCAAATTATATGTGTACCAGTTATTAGGCCCACTGCTAGATCTGATTAATCGGTCCATAAATATTACAAACTTTTTTTTTTTTGAGAAAGAGTGTGTTGCCTTTGGTTGAGTGCATCATAGCTCATAGCAACCTCAAACTTTTGGGCTCAAGTGATTGTCTTGCCTCAGCCTCCCAAGTAGCTTTGACTACAGGCGCCTGCCAGAATGCCCAGCTATTTTTTGTTGCAGTTATCATTGTTGTTTAGCTGGTCCAGGCTGGGTTTGAATCTGCCAGCCTCTATGTATGTAACTGGCACCATAACCACTGTGCTATGGGCACTGAGCCAATATTACAAACTTTTAAAACTATTTCAAGATGGCATTTCATTTGTCATCTCTGTTTTGTTTCATGCATTTGAAGACATTATTCTGAGAAGGGACCCATCCATTTCATCAGAGAAGCAGTAAAGTCTGTGGCATAGGAGAGGGCTGGAGGGGAAGGAATCATGGGACCAGCATTCCTGCCTTCCTCCTGTTCTCTCTGCTTCTGTCTGCTAGACATGGTCCTCTCCAGATTAATAGGAAGTCTCCCTGACTCACAGGAAAACCCTGCATGTCACAGGGTTTAGGTGATTTGGCTTGCTTTTCTCTGTAGCTGACCAGTGTCAGTATGTGTTAGGGTCATATTGAGCAGCAGTGTTTCCCCAGCAGGTGACACATAAGCCCCTGCTATTGCAGATGCATGTCCCTGTTTCATCTCAACATCTGACACTACTGTGGTCCACAGTGTTCAAAGATGTTTCAGGGTTTGCCCACATGAGTTTGAAGTCCCAAAGAGGGTAGAGCTCAGGGTTGCTAGATTGTACTACTATGTGCCACTTGTTCTGGTAAACCCTGGCTTCTTTCTGCCCTGAAATCTGCAGAATGTCTCCCTCACAAACATCCTTCTCCATCAGTCCCACATGCCAGCCACATGAGGGTCAGTCCTCTGCTGAGTTGTGGCTTCACAGAAGGGGAGATTCTTTTCTGTTTCTCATTCTTGTAGTTCTTAGTTGATTTCAGAAATGACACAGGGGTTAGAGCTTTCTCCTCTGCCCACTTTAACAGGAAGTCTTTTTAGCTTTTCCATAACTTTTTACAAATTGCTGACATTCTTTGGGAAAAAAAAAAACACAAACGATATAGAATTGCATAAAGCAGAAACTTCTCCTTCTCCGTACCTAGTCATATCTTTTAGTGATCATTAAAGAGGCAAAATGATGTATATATTTCATTCTTTTCTCTATGTTTATTTAAATATTTTAAGTGTTCAGTTCATCTATAATTTATATTGGTGTATCTGATAAAGTGAAATATAATTGCTTATTTTTAACTTTATGAGTGTGAGGAACAGCATATATACCATAGCTCTTTCCTCTCTCTGGGCTAAATGAGAGAGAGAACATTAAGGATGGGGCGGTGCCTGTGGCTTAAAGGAGTAGGGCACCAGCCCCATATGCCAGAGGTGGTGGGTTCAAACCCAGTCCTAGCCAAAAACTGCAAAAAACAAACCAAAACAAAACATTAAGGATGGGAACATATAAAATAACTATTTTTCTGCTTGAGGCCAAGAGTTTAAGACCAGCCTGGCAACACAGCAAGACCCAATCTCTAGCCAGTTGTGATAGCTCACACTTGTAATCCTACCATGCTGGGAGGATAAGGCAGGTGAATTGCTTGAGCTCAGGAATTTGAGACCAGCCTGAGCCAAGAGCAAGACGACCTCATCTATGCTAAAAATAAATATCTAGTTTGTGGTCACAGCTACTCAGGAGGCTGAGGCAAGAGGATCGCTTTTGAACCTAAGAATTTGTGTTTGCTGTGAGCTATGATGCCACGGCACTCTACCCAGGGCAACAGAATGAGACTCTGTATCAATCAATAAATACATATATACATACATACTCAGTCTCTATAATTTAAAAAAAAATTGAAAATTAGTTGGAGTCAAAAGAATGGTTAACTAGAAGCAGCCAGCATACTCACTACTCCCAAGAAAATTGGGGGAAGTTGCAGGCAGCTGTCTCCATTAGAACTGCTTTTTGCAGAAGTAACAGTGTGAAAGTATAGAGAGGCAGTGCAGAACACTGAGAGGGAAAAAAAGAAAGAGGAGACTCCTAGGAAGCAGGTGACAGGGAGACATAATATGGCAAAGTTTGGATCCATGCAGGGAACAAAAGAGTGTTGGAACACTGCACTCAATTCCACTGGTGCCAAACACGCTGAGTTTAAGACTGCTTCTGGGTCTGACGGGACCTTGAAGTCTAAGCAGAACTGCAGTCAGCCGGTGCAGCAGAGATTGGATAGCAGCTAAAGCCAGTCTGAGCTCTTGGGTGAACCACACAGGCCTCAACTAGGTTAAGGAGGAACTGGCTGGACTTGTGGCTTCCATAGGCTGTACCTGGTAACTGGAAACAAAGTACTTCCCCTATAGAGTACAAGGGACAAGGGGAACTGGGGAGCTGAACACAAGAACAGCTGAGGGTGGGGCACTTGCAGGCCCTGAGCCAAGAGGCAGAGGACTGTGACTTTGCTACAGGCAGGTCCTATAGGCAAGCTCCATGTCCTGGGCCCTCTGAAACAGATAACAGCTGGTAGGATTTAGCCTTCCAGTGGCCCTGATACCTGTTGAGTGGGCAGTCAGTAGAACAATGAGCTGCCCTTTACTTCAGGCAGGTCCAGGAAGGGGCATGAAGAGCTCTGTGTCCCCAGGGCTGAAACTGACATCAGCCTCCCAGATTTGGCATTTGAACTATGCTAAAACGCATGGAGTGGGTGGAACAATGAATGAGCTACTTCAGGCAGGTTGGGAAGGGATATGGAACTTCTAAAACTGAGGTCAGCCTGCTGGATTTAGTATCCAAGCAGTGCCTGCTGAGTGGGCCAGTGGAACAGCAAGATGCTGCATTGCTTTGGTAGATGTTGGAAGGGGCGTGGTGAGCTCCACATCCCAGGGCCTTTAACTGACTTCAGCCTGCCAGATATGGTATCCAGTCTGCCCTAAAACTCTGCTGACTGGGCCATCAAAACAGCAAGCTACCACTTTGTTTCAGCTGCCCTGGAGCACTTTACACCCTGGGCCTCTGAAACTGACAGCACACTAGATGTGGCAGTCAAGCGGCCCTAAAACTTGCTAAATGGCTGGCAGAACAAGGAGCTGCCACTTCACTTCGGCAAGTCCTAGAAGGGGCCTGGAGAGCTGTGCTTTCCCAGGCAGTGGGTGCTGCAGCCCACCTGATTGGGCACCTGAACAGCCCTAGAGCCTGTCAAACGGCAGTGAAGCTGGCAGACCAGTGTGCCAGTTCCTTAGCCTAGACTCACCCTCCAGACTAACTGCCTCCTGTGAACCGATTAACTAAACCCAACTGGAATATCTCTTCAACTATGATTCAGAGACACCCTAGCCTTTTACCTTAGAATTAAAAAAAGTAGAAACAACACATGGGAGGAGTCAGCAAAAGAACACTGCCAACATGAGAAATTAGAACAGATCAACTTGTCCAAAGGATTACAATGGAACTATAGCAGAATATTTCATCCATAAAGAAATTGTAGAAATGACAGAAATAGAATTCAGAATATGGATGGGAAATAAGATGAATGGAATTAAAGAGAAAGTAGAAAACCAGCAAAAAGAAATCCAGATATTGTCCCAGGAAATCAACAAAATTAAAGACAAAGTCACCAAGGATCTGGACATAATTAGGAAGGATATAATGGAGCATAAAAAGTAGAAAGAGGCATTTATGGAATTTCAAAACACAGCAGAGAGTTTAAGCAGCAGATTAAACCGTGGAGAAGAAAGTATCTCAAAATTCAAAGGCAAGACATTTGAGCTAACCCAATAATTTAAAGAGGCAGAAAAGAAGAGCACAAAAGCAGAGCAATCTCTTAGAGAGATATGGGACTACACAAGGCACACAAACAGATGAATCATAGATATCCCTAAAGGAGAAGAAGAGAGTCTCCAGAACACAGAAGCCCTAGTTGAAAACAGCAGAAAATTTCCCAAGTGTTGCCAGAGACCCAGAAATACAGATACTAGACCTGTATTAAATGGCTGTCAAACTCTAGCATGACTCAATTCTAACAACACATTGTAATTAAGTTGGCCAAAGTAAAAATGATGGAGAAAATTCTACAAGCATCCAGGTGTAAGCCACAGCTGACTTACAAGGGCAGAACTATCAGAGTGGCAACTGATGACTTGGCTGAAACTTTACAAGCCAGAAGAGAGTGGGCTTCCACATTCACTCTTTTTTTTTTTTTTTTTGCAGTTTTTGGCTGGGGCCAGATTTGAACCCTCCACTTCTGGTATATGGGTCTGGCGCCCTACTCCTTTAAGCCACAGGCACTGCCCCACATTAACTCTTCTTAAACAAAACAACTGCCAGGCAAGGAGTCTGTATCCTGAAAAACTAAGTTTCATATTCAACAGATAAACCAAATTTTTTAGTGACAAGTAAACATTGAAGGAATTTGCCAGTACTGGCTTTTGCAGGAAGTTCTCAGTTCTGTGCTGAAGGGGTTTCAGCGTGAGGAATGAAGAGGTTTGACACAAAATCTGTGCCAGGGGACTGAGGAACTCAGGGAGAAGCCCTCCCAAGAAAACCTTAGGTCCGTATTTATTATCATAAAACAGGAAGAAGTAAACAAAAACTGCTTATCTGACATTAGCACTGATTAGGAAGGACATGGAGAAGATCAGATAGAATGTCTCCACCTTGAGCAAAACTGCAGACCTTGAGCGCAAGCTTTGCTTCTAGTGTCAAGAGACCTTTGGAATCCAGACAATCTTTACTGCCACACCACACATATACATTCTCTTTCGAAGGTCAGTTTGCTGCCCTCCTGCATGTACACAACTGACATGCCATTCTCATGACTCTTTAGGCCTCTCAAACACAAAGCAAGCCTATGCTTAAGATCAGGGAACAGTTTTCCCTGTATGTACTATACACAGACCAACACAATGGACCACCAGGAGAGTAAAGACAAACAGAAACTAAAGGACAAAGCCTAACTTCCACAATGGCCCAAGTGATAAAACAAGGCAACAGACCTCCATGAGAAAGAAAAACAGAAAACTATGAATTCTCTCAATAAATGTGAACATCTTGAATTCCCAAATGAAGAGGTACAGGCTGACTAACTGGATAAAAAAAGTGCAAACGAAGTATGTGTTGTTGCCAGGAAACACATGTGAAGGACAAATCAAGACTCAGAGGGATGGGTTGGAAAACAGTATTTTAGGAAAATGAAAACCAAAACATAGCAGGGATCATAGTCCTGTAAGGAAATATGGTTGACATTAAAACAAGAAAAGTAAAAAAAGGCAAAGATGGACACTATATACTAGTTAAGGAAAAGTACAATAGAAGACATTTCAATCCTCAGTATATATTCACCAAACACAAATACACCCAGATTTGTGAAATGAATTCTATTTAGTCTGAACAGTACCGTAACTAACAACAACATAATAGCTGGGGACTTTAACCTTGCTGACGGACTTAAATACAACTCTAGATCTATTGGGCTTAACAGACATCTATAGAACATTTCTCCCCAATACTACTGAATATACATTCTTTTTATCAGCTCATGGATCATTTTCTAAGATTGATCATATCCTACGACAAAAATCATGCCTCAACAAATTAAAAAAAAATACAATTTATACTTTGTATCTTTACAAACCATGATGGAATAAAAGTAGAACTTAATACCAACAGAAACACTTATTCCCACACAAAGTCATGGAAACTAAATGACCTATATTGCTGAATAATAGCTGGGTTAAAGAGGAGATAAAGAAGGAAACCATTAGATTCCTTGAACAAAATGATAAGGAAGGCACAAGCTATCAATCTGAGGGATATTGCAAAAGCAGTCTTAAAGAAGAAATTTATGGTACTAAATGCCCACATCAACAAATCAGAAAGAGGGTGTGGTGCCTGTGGCTCAAGCGGCTAAGGGGCCAGCCACATACACCTGAGCGGGCAGGTTCGAATCCAGCCTGGGCCCACCAAACAACAATGACAGCTGCAACCAAAAAATAGCTGGGCATTGTGGTGGGTGCGTGTAGATCCAGCTACTTTGGAGGCAGAGGCAGGTGAATCTCTTGGGCCCAGGAATTGGACGTTGCTGTGAGCTGTGATGCCACGCACTCTACCCAGGGCAACAGGCTGAGGCTCAGTCTCAAAAAAAAAAAAAAATCAGAAAGAGGCTTGGTGCATGTAGTTCAGTGTTTAGGGCACCTGCCACATATACCGGGGCTGCAGGTTCGAACCTGGCCCAGGCCTGTTAAACAACAATGACAACTACAACAAAACAATAGCCGGGTGTTGTGGCAGGTGCCTGTAGTCCCAGCTACTTGGGAGGTTGAGGCAAGAGAACCACTTAAGCCCAAGAGTTTGAGGTTGCTGTGAGCTGTGACACCATGGCACTGTATTGAGGGAGACAAAATGAGACAACTCTGTCTCAAAAAAATAATAAATAAAATAAAAAATCAGAGCACCAGTTAACAATCTAATGACTCATCTCAAAGAACTGGAAAAGGAAGAGCAATTCAATCCCAAACCCATCAGAAGAAAAGAAATATCTGAAGTCAGATCCAAACTAAATGAAATAAAAAAACAAAAGAACCATTCAGAAAATTAATGAAGCAAAAAATTGGTTCTTTGAAAAGAAATATAATTGATAAACCGTTGACCAGATAACCAGAAACAGTAAAGTAAGATTTCTAATAAGTTCAATCAGAAATAGAAAAGGGAAAATAACAGATAGCACTGAAATACAAAAGATCATCATGAATACTACAACAATCTCTATGCCCAGAGATTTGAAAATGTGGAGGAAATGGACAAATTCCTGGCATCACACTACCTCCCTAGACTCAACCAAGAATAAATAGAACTTCTCACAAGTCCAATATTGAATGTAGAAATCGAAACAACAATAAAAATGCTTCCAACAACAATAACAACAAAAAAGTTCTAGGTCAGATAGTTTCACATCAGGATTGACCAAACCTTCAAAATGGAAATTGTACCTATACTGAAGAATCTATTCCAAAACCTTGAGAAGGAAGGAGTCCTCTCCAACTCCTTCATCAAAGTAAATATCCTAATAGCAAAACTAGGAAAAAACACAACAACAAAAAGGACTTCAACATTATTAATGAATATTAACATAAAAATACTCAACAAAATCTTAGAAGACAGAATTTAGCTATGCATCAGAAAAGTGATTTATCACAACCAGTTGGGCTTTATCCCAGGCATGCAAGGCTGGTTTAGCATATGCAAATATATCAACATAATTCATCACATAATCAGAAGCAAAACTAAAGACCATACGATCCTCTCAATAGATGCACAAAAAGCATTTGACAGAATTCAGCATCATTTTTTGATAAGAACACATATGAAAATTGGCATACAGGGACATTCCTTAAAATAATAGAGGCAATCTACAATAAAGCCACAGCCAACATCATGCCAAGTGGAAAAAAAACTTGAAATCATTCCCACTTAGAACTGGATCTAGATAAGGATGTTCACTATCACTACTACTATTCAGTATAGTCCTGGAAGTCCTAGCCAATGTGTTCAGATAAGGGAAGGATATCAAGGTTATCCAAATGGAGAAAGGAGTTCAGTATCACTCTTTGCTGATGATATGATCTTGCTTTTTAATTGTTTTTATTTATTTGTTTATTTTTTTGCAGTTTTTGGCTGGGGCTGGGTTTGAACCTGCCACCTCCGGCATATGGGGTCGGCGCCCTACTCCTTTGAGCTACAGGCGCTGCCCATGATCTTATTTATTTATTTTGAGACAGAGTCTCACTTTGTTACCTTTTGTAGAGTGCTATAGTGTCATAGATCACAGCAACCTTGAACTCTTGGGCTCAAGTGATTCTCTTGCCTCAGCCTCCCAAGTAGCTGGGACTACAGATGCCAGCCACAACACCTGGCTATTTTTAGAGATGAAGTCCTGCTCTGGCTCAGGCTGGTCTTGAACCCATGAGCTCCACATGCCTTGGCCTCCCAGAGTGCTAGGATTACAGGTGTGAGTCACTGCATCTGGCCTGTGATATGATCTTATACTTAGAAAACTCAAATTCTCAACTATGAGACTCCTGGAAGTGATCAAGAATTACAGTAATGTCTCAGGATATAAAATCAATGTACACAAACTAGGAGCATTCATATATGCCAACAACAGTTAAGCTAAGAAGAAAATCACAGGTACAATACTGTTCACAGTAGCATCAGAGAAAATGAAATATCATGGAATATAGTTAACAAAGGACATGGAGGATCTCTAGAGATAACTATGAAATACTGAGAAAAGAAATAGCAGTGGATGTTAACAGATGTAAGAACATATGATGCTCATGGCTTGGAAGAATCAACATTGTCAAAATGTTGGTACTTCCCTAAGCAATCTACAGATTCATTGCAACCCCCATTAAAATATCAATGTCATATTTTGAAGATCTTGAAAAAATAGTTTCATGTGTTGTATGGAACCACAAGAAACCCCTACTAGCCAACACAACTCTTTAATATAAGAACAAATATGGAGGCATCACTTTATGAGACTTCAGACTATACTCCAAGTCTATAGTGATTGAAAACAGCATAGTATTGGCATAATAATACAGTCATAGATCTATGGAACAGAACAGAGAATCTAGAAATGAGACCAGCCTTATATGGGTATCTGATCTTGGATGAAACAAACAAAAACATACACTGGGGAAAGATTCCCTATTCAATAAATTGTGCAGGGAGAACTCGTTAGCCACATGGAAAAACTGAAGCTGGACCTTTCACCACTTATAAAAATTAAATTACAATGGATAAAGGTTTAAATATTAATATAGGCAGAGGGAGAGGAGGAGAAGGGGGGAGGATGAGTGGAGGGAGGGTGATTGGTGGAATCACACCTATGGTTCATCCTATAAGGGTACATCTGAATCTTTCTAAATGTAGAATATAAATGTCTTAACACAATAGCTAAGAAAACAACATGAAGGCTATGTTAACCAGTTGGATGAAAGTATTTCAAATTGTATATAGAAACAGCACACTGTACTGCATGATAGTATTAATGTACACAGCTATGATTTAATTTAAAAAAATTTAAATCTTAGATACAAAACTATAAAAATCCTAAAGTGTGGGAAAAACTCTTAATCTTACTGGCCTAGAGAAAGAATTGTGAAGAAGACCCCACTCGCAATCACAACAATCCCCCAAATAAATAAATGGGACCTGATCAAGTGAAAAAGTTTCTGCCAAGCTAAAGACATTATCAACAAAGTAAATAGACAACCTTTAGAATTGGAGAAGATATTTGCATGCTATGAATCCAGCAAAGGGCTGATAATCAGAATCTGCAAAGAACTCAAGAAAATCAAGAAGGAAAGAACAAATAACCCCATTAAAAACTGGGGAAGAGACATGAACAAAGGGCAGACAATGGTAAATAAACACATGAGAACAGGTTCATCATCTCTAATCAGAGAAATGCAAATCAAAACCATTTTGAGATATCACCAAACCCCAGGGAGAATGGCCCACATTACAAGCGCTCAGTCCCAACAGATGCATTTGGGGAGAATACTCATCCACCGTTGGTGGGACTTCTTTCTAGTTCAGTCTCTATGGAAAGAAACATGGAGAATTCTCAAAGAACTAGAAGTAGACCTATCATTTGATCCTGCAATTCCATTACTAGGTATCTACTCAAAAGGAAAGGAGACATTTGACCATAGGACATCTGCACTTGAATGTTTATAGCAGCGTAATTCATAATCACAAAGATATGGAAACAACCCAAGTGCCCTTCAATACATGAATGAATTAATAAACTTTGTTATATGTATACCATGGAATACTATCCAGTTATGAAGAAAGACAGATTTTTTTTAATCTCTTGCAATAACCTGGACAGAATTGGAGAATATTATCCTAAGCAAAGTATCATAAGAAGGGAAAAATAATCATTACATGTACTCAGTACCAAATTGAAACTAGTGGATTAACAACTACATACCCTCGTGAGAGAAAAACTAAATTAAATTCAAATAAGGAGCAGGGATATGTGGCACACTTCCTGGGTAAAGGACACAACTACAATGTGGACTTTAACCTTACAAAAGCAATTTATGTAACCCAATTGTGTGTACCACCATATTAACCTGAAAAAAAAAAAAAGAACTAAAGAAAGGAATAGTGAAAATAGCCTGTAGTAAACACTCTTAGATTTACACAACAGCTTGTCTAAATAATCCCAAGTTGGGGTACTTCCACCTATCGTCTCCTTTTATCACTTTCGCCTTATTTACATTTTAAAGACCTGATACTGATGATGTTTTGTAATTATGTATAATTGATGAAAAAGATATGTAGGTAGTCTGTAATTCAGGCAAGAAGAATAAAAACCTACTTCCAACTTTTTTTTTTTTAATTAGCTGTGTTGTGGCACACACCTGTAGTCCCAGCTACTCAGGAGGCTTTAGCCCCAGAGTTTGAGATAGCAATAATGTATATCTGACTTCCTTCTGGTTTTGAGTTTGCAGTAAAAGCTCCTAAATTTGATTTAACTTGGAATGTATCTTGCAGAAATATTGGGAAGGACTGGTGGTCATCACTTAAAGGTGCATGAGGCAAAGAAACATAATTGTAATGCCACATTATGGGTCTCTGACTCTAATAATCTTTGTGAGTTCTAGAAAATTGATTATGAACACACACACACAAAAAGGTTAAATGGAAATGAGAAGCTGATGCATTGGACAGTTAATGAAAAGCTTGTTTCTTATAAGGTAGGAAATGACAATGTTTTTTCATTATGGCTAGTCAGATCTTTAATCCATGTCTCAGAAGGTGTAGAGATGCAAGAACTGGGGGCTTCTGGAACTCTTGAATTGTAAACACATGGAGAAAACCCATCTCAGCTGGGAAAGCTATGTGACTGAATAGGGAAAGAGACAACTCCAGCAGTCTAGGCCCCAGGGAAGCAGGGAAAAAGAAGGTAGCTGGAGCAACATAAAGTGTCTTTTCTTCTCAAGAGCTCAAGAGACTCAGTAATGCAAAATTATGACTGTACTTGCTAAAACTGAAATTTGTCTTTATCACTTCTCCCTGCCATGTTACATTTCTGCTGATGACAGAAAATGAAATTGCCATTTTTAAGGTCAGTCATCACTTTCAGTTTCGAACATCTCTCTCTTGTTAAACTCAGATACCTTAGCCCTCTCCACCTCCCATTTCATCTGTCTCTGCTGGGGAAGGGTGTTCAATTGCCCTCTGAAACCACCCTATAGAGGCTTGTGTCTTAGTCCATCTGTGCTGCTATAACAAAATGCCTAAGAGTGGGTAATTTATAAAGGATAGAAATTTATTTCTTATAGTTTTAGAGGCTGCAAGATCAAGGTGTTGGCTCTGTGTCTGTAGAGGGTGCTTTGTACTTCCAATGTCTTCACCATGACCAAAGGCAAAAGGACCATCTGCCTTTTATAAGGGTGCCGATCCCATGTATAGCCCTCATGACTTAGTCACCTCCCAAAGGCCATAGCTCCTAATACCATGACTTTGAGAATTAAGTTTCAACATGAATTTTGGAGGGACAACATCACTCAAACCATAGCAGCCTGGGTACTAGCCTTCTTCCCAGATGTGTCTGGCACTCCAGCCTCAGACTTCTTTAGATTTTTAGTCATTCCAGAACTTTGGGTCTGGGCCAGGTAGGGTTTTATGAATAGGTCTGACAATTAAGTTCATGAACTTACCACCACATACTTACATTGGCAGCATTGTACAACTCAATGAGGTTTCATGACCTTGGTATATTAGTGTCTTACATTTGTGTTTCTGTGGTGGAGTCTCACTTGGTAGCATTCATTATTGTTGTGTGTTTTTGTGTTCTATTGTGAGAGCAAAGTAAATTTTTTCTTTTGAGAAAGAGTCTCAAGCTGTCACCCTGGGTAGAGTGCCATGGCATCACTGCTCACAGCAACCTCAAACTCTTGGGCTTAAGCAATCCGCTTGCCTAAGCCTCCCAAGTAGCTGGGACTACAGGCACCCACCACAATGCCCGGCTATTTATTGGTTATTGCTGTCATTGTTGTTTGGTGGGTCCGGGCTGGATTCAAACCTGCCAGCTCCAGTGTATGTGGTTGGCACCTTAGCCTCTTGAGCTACAGGTGCCAAGCCAGAGAAAAGTAAATTCTTGTCAAACTTGGCAAGAGTGGGAGTGAAATCAGGGACATTTTAGTTCAAGTTTATGGGGATAATGCCATGAAGTAAACTACAATGTACAAATAGATTTAACATTTTTCTGAGGCGAGAAAAAGTGTCACTGATGAAGAGAGATTAGGGTCACCAGTAATGTTGCAAAACTTCATTGAATTGTGCATGAAAATTGTCAACTGACTGTGAGAAGCATACCAGACCAAACAAACTATCACAGAGAAATCGTTAGGCAAATCTTCACTGAAAATCTTGGCATGAGAAAGGTGTAGTTCTTGTACCACAACAGTGCCCCAGCTCACACAACACTGTCTATGAGGGAGTTTTTAGTCAGTAAACAAATAATTGTATTGGAATACCCTCCCTGCTCAACTCACCTGATCTGGCACCCAGTGAGGTTTTTCTTTACCTCAAGATAAAGGAAATATTAAAAGGAAGACGTTTTGATGATATTCAGGACATGAAGTGTCCCGAAGGGTAATTTGATGACAACTCTGAAGGCCATTCCAGAAAAAGAGTTCCAAAATGTTTGAAGGGTGGACTGGGCACCCAAGGGGAGTATTTCAAATATGACCTTAGTGATATTCAACAGTGAAGTATGTAGCACTTTTTCTTGCATCAGTTTGTGAATTTAGTTGTCAGAACTTGTGTCCTGGCTGTCCACCTGGCCATCATTTTGTTGTTTTAGAAGAGAGATTTCTTTGAGAGGCATATGCTGTGTATAAGCTACACCTGGGACAGTGAGGCATGTTGTCCTCTGCTAGACCCTAGTAGGTTCTGTCTCTAATGGGTACTGGTCTGACCACCTGCAGAATCTGTTCTCCTAGTAAAATACTATGTTGCCTCATAGGACAGAGCACATAATT
Source organism: Galagoides demidoff (assembly GCA_963574575.1). Lineage (NCBI taxonomy): Eukaryota > Metazoa > Chordata > Mammalia > Primates > Galagidae > Galagoides > Galagoides demidoff. The sequence goes on along the minus strand of CAUYQV010010925.1, from coordinate 8,894 downwards.
AGCCTTTTGCAATCCCGGCTTTGACGTTATTAGGGAACGAAAAAAGAAAACAAAGAGGAGCATTGCTAGAGGCAGAACTGGTGTTCTGATTATATGGTGAAGGACTCAACCACAACTTGGACTTTACCTAATCACACATAATGGTATGTACCCTTATATTAATAAGAAATAAAAAATAAATAAATAGCACGAGGGGCAAGATGGCCAACTAGAGATAGCTTTCATCCACAACGCTCATCTAGAAGGAGGAAAATTGGACTAAAGCAAACTTGGAGTAGTTGAAATTGGGGGTGGGGGATGGCCGGGCGTTGTGGCGGGCGCCTGTGGTCCCAGCTACTTGGGAGGCTGAGGCAGGAGACTCGCTTGAGCCCAGTAGTTGGAAGTTGCTATGAACTGTGATGCCATGGCACTCTACCCAGGGGGATAGCTTGAGGCTCCGTCTCAAAAAAAGAAAAAAAAAGAAATTAGGGGCGGGGGTAAGATTGTAAGGTAAAGAAATCAAGGCCCTTGGCATCCCCACTGAGACAAACTGCAAGGAGGAAGAGAAGAAAGGAAGGAAAATAACAGAACACACATAAGGAGCAGATCAGAGAGGAGGAGCCCAGAGAATAGAAGGGTAAAGGGGATGCCTGGGAAACTCTCTAGGAGCAGTGAAACACAGGAGCTCTCACCCCATGGGAGAGTCCCACGAAGTACAAAAAGTTCATTTTCTGGTATCTAGGAATATCTGCCTCCAGGTCTCTGTCTTGCTGGGGAGACTTTTGCCCTGTCCTCTGGAGTGGCTGTGCCTGACATCTGTGCCTAGTAGGCCCCTTCTGGTGGTTCAGCCCCAACTTCCCTTCTGCCAACTTGGAGAGAGACAGGCTTAGCTTCAGGTGACCCTACCCTAGGAAGGTCCAGGAAGCAGACCACAGGTGGCAGATGCTCTCTCCCAGCAGTGCAGGTGAGGACTGCAGTGTATCTAGTCCCTTGTAGCCAGGACTCTGGTGATAAACCATGGCTTTTTGAATTTGTTTGTGCAAGGAGTCTTGGCATCATGGGGCAGGAACTTGGGCAGCAACAGTTGGGTAGTCTGTGAATTCCCCACCTACACCCACCAGTGGTGGGAGCCACAGTGGGTAAAATGGAATACAGCAGGGACTTTGGCAAAAAACTGTGGCTCTTTTAAACTGGATTGAGGTGGGTTGTTACTAGGACAGAAACAGTTTGGCGTGCTAACTGGGAGATGCACCCAGCATTGGAGCCTCACCTGGAGGTCCATCCCTCAGCAACACCCACCAAACTTGGAGAAAGCAAGTCCTGCCCTCAGAGAATCTCATGCTGCAGCCCTGGCAGGGAGCTTGGGGAGGCTGTATATGGATAGGGCTATAGGTATAAGCTCTAGCTCATTTGAACAGTGAGTGGTGAAGTAGTGGTGAGCTCCATATCCTGGGGACTCTGGATCTGATCTCAGCCTTCTAATTTCAGTTGCCAAATAGGTCTCTGGGGTGCTGACTAAGGGTTCCCAATGAGATTATCTCTTGGGCAGCACCCATAGCTCAGTGGGTAGGGTGCTGGCCACATACACTGAGGCTGGCGGGTTCAAACTTGGCCCAAGCCAGCTAAAACAACAATGACATCTATGAAAAAAAAAAAAAATTCTGGGCCTGTGTTGAGTGCCTGTAGTCCCAGCTACTTGGGAAGCTGAGACAAAAGGTTTGCTTAAGCCTAAGAGTTTGAGGTTTCTGTGAACTATGACACTATGGCACTGTACCCAGGGCCACAGCTTGAGACTCTATCTCAAAAAAAGAAAGAAAGAGTCTCTCTTAATAACTATTTAGGGACAACCTAACATTCCACCTTAAAAAACATAATAAATATATAAATATACTGAAAATACACATGGGGAGGAACATTGGCAACATGAAAAATCAGAGCAAATCAACCCCTCTAGGAGATTTCAGAGGAGATACAGCTAAAAATAGCATCAATAGAGAAATTATTGAAATTACAAAAATAAGATTCAGAATATGTATGGCAAATAAGATGAATGGAATTGAGGAGAAGATGGAAAAAGAAATCCAAAAAGAAGTCCCAGCCGCCAAACAACAATGATGGCTGCAACCAAAAAATAGCCAGGCGTTGTGGCAGGCGCCTGTGGTCCCAGCTACTTGGGAGGCTGAGGCAGGAGAGTCGCTTAAGCCCAGGAGTTGGAGGTTTCTGTGAGCTGTGATGCCACAGCACTCTACCCAGGGGGACGGCTTGAGTAAGGTGACCAGATGTCCCACTTTTGGCAGGACAGTCTTGATTTTTAACAATTTGTCCCATGGAATTTTAAAAAAGTCCCGATTTTTGGAAAGAATGCATGACAAGCTAGGGAACAGGGAATGGCGAGAGAAAAGGAAGGGAATATGCGGTTTTCTGCTGCTGAAAAGGTTAATGTAATTCCATTTGGGAATGAAGAGGTTAATATAACTTCATTTTGAAATGAAAAGGCTAATGTAAACTCCCTACTCCCCTCCTGAGCAAGGTCACTGAGGTAGAATCAGTATCAGAAGGAGGCTGGCTCCCTCCCTAGCTTCTAGGCAAGGACAGTTAGCTCAGAAGGAGCCAAACTGTCTGGAACAAACAAGTAGCCCTCCCCCGCCAGAGGGTCCCTAACCATAAACAGCTCAGCCAATAGCAGCCCAGCCCAAAAAAACACCCGATGACATTCCTTTATGTGCTTTAAAAACCTCAGCTCACTTCACTATGGGGTCACCATTCCTCCAGCGCTGGAGTGGCCCACGTATAGGCTTACAAAATAAAGCACTTTTTGTCTTAACGTGTGTGGTGGTCTCTCGGTGGCAATTCTGGTCCCAACACTGCCATGTGGCTATTTCACCAGGATATGAGTTTTATATTATTTTTGTTAATTTTATAGTGTTAAACTTTAATAATGACAAATAATTGTTGAGAACTGATTATCAAGAACTGCTTATCAAAGTTTGCATTGTTGATCAGTTGTTAGAATTCGACCACCATTGTTTGGACTTAATGAACAATGCCATTTTTTGGCATTGGCAACCACGAAATCATTTTGTAACTGTCTCTCAGATGATACACATCATATTGCATGCTAGTGCGAGTTAAACAAGTGATGTCAACAAATCAGCTATTCAGATAATTTAGGTAAGTAATTTATTTATTTATTTCGTGAATTTAGCAGACAGTACTCGTATTATTTATATTTTATAGTGGCGGCAAAGAGTCTAGCGCTGGCCTTGAAAGGGACACTTACGACTTATGAGGTATCCTTATTAAAAAAATATATTGATAAGGAAAAGGTTAACTCTTGGGCATCAGTAAAAATCACAATAGAGAACAAATGTTTAGAAATATTTCATCATTTTGAAACAAACCTTATTCCATACTACAATGCACTAAAAACTGTGGGATACACGCTGTCCTTACCAGGAACTAATGCTGCGACTGAATGTATTTTTTCTATGGTAAATAAAGTGTGGACATCAGAAAACTCACAATTAAGTATTGAGACTTTGAGAGCCATTTTATGTGTGAAATATAATTTAACAAATTCTTGTGAAAATTTTCATGACCTTTTAAACAACGACAGCAATCTACTAAAAAAAATTCACTCAAAAGAGAAATATGCCAAAGAGTAAAATAATACTATACATAATTTTCTTTTTTTTTTTGGCCAGGGCTGGGTTTGAACCCTCCACCTTCAGCATATGGGGCCTGCGCCCTACTCCTTTGAGACACAGGTACCTCCCTGTACATAATTTTTTTTATGTATTTGTAAATTGTACTTATGTTGTAATTAAAAATACATATATTACAATATATTTTTGCATTCTATGAAAATTTTTGTTGCTCCATATAGACCAAATTTTTAATTAAGACACACACACACACACCGTCAATGGGGTCCCTTTTTACCAATGTTAAAATCTGGTCACCTTAAGCTTGAGGCTCTGTCTCAAAAAAAAAAAAAAAGATCAAATCACCAAGGATCTGGACATAATTAGGAAAGATATAGCAGAGTTTAAGGAATGGAAAGAGGCATTCAAGGAGCTTCAAAACACAGTAGAGAGTCTCAGCAATAAAGTAAAACATGAAGGAGAGAGAATCTCAGAAATCAAAGACAAGACTTTTGAACTAACCCAATCATTCAAAGAGGCAGAAAAAAGAGAATAAAAGAATAAAAGCAGAACTTTCCCCAAGAGAGTTATGAAACTGCTCCAAAAGACTGAACATTCCAATTATAGGGATTACAGAAGGAGAAGTTGGGTGTCTTTTTTTTTTTTTTTTTGAGACAGGCCCTCAAGCTGTTGCCCTGGGTAGAGTGCGGTGACATCACAGCTCACAGCAACCTCCCACTCCTGGGTTTAAGCAATTCTCTTGCCTCAGCCTCCCAAGTAACTGGGACCACAGGCACCCACCACAATGCCCAGCTATTTTTTTTTTTTTTTTTGGTTGTAGTTGCCATTGTTGTTTGGCAGGCTCTGGCTGGATTCAAACTCTCCAGCTCTATGTGGCTGGCATCTTAGCTGCTTGAGCTACAGTTGCCCAGCCAAGAAGGGTCTCTTAATAGCATGGAAACTCTACTTTAAGACGTCATGGTGGGGAATTTTCCAAGCATTGCAAGAGACCTAAAATCTAGATATTAGATAGTTTTAGACCCCCAGCATGACTCAATTCAAACAAAAACATCTCCTAGACATATTGTAATTAAGTTGGGAAAAGTCAAAATGAAAGAGAAAATTGTGCAAGCAGCCAAGTATAAGCAAAGTCTCATCTATAAGAGGAAAAATATCAGGCTGACAGTAGACTTTTCACTTGAATCTTTTCAAGGCAAAAGAGAGTAGTCATTGGCCTTTAACTTTCTTAAACAAAATAATTTTCAGCCTAGGATTCTGTATCCTGTAAAACTAAGTTTTATATTCAATGGAGAAGTGAAATATTTTATTGACATGCAAATGTTGAGGAAATTCACCACAATAAGACCAGCTCTGTAGGAAGTACCCAGACCTATTCTTCACACTGACCAACACAATGGACCACCTGCTAAGTAAAGACACCCAAAAATTAAAGGGCAAAGCCTAGCTTCCAGGATGACACAAGGGGTAAAAGCAAGCAATGGATCCCCACAAAACAAGATAAACAGCACTCTACCATATTTATCAATTCTCTCAATGAATGTGCATGGCCTGAATTACCCACTGAAGAGACACAGGCTGGCTTATTGAATAAAAAATCCACAAGCTAGCTATATATATCTTCAGGAAATATGTCTGTCCTTTAAGGATAAAACAAGATTTAGGGTAAAGGGATGGAAAACAATATTTCAGGCAAATGGAAATCAGAAGAAAGCAGGTGTTGCAATCTTATTTACAGATAACAATTTTATGTAAACCAACAAAAGTAAAGAAAGACAAAGATGGATACTATATCCTGGTCAAGGGAACAATACAATAAGAAGACATTTTAATCTTAAACATCAATGCACCCAACCTAAATGCTCCCAGATGTATAAAATAAACCCTAAAAACACCATAATCTCTGAGGATTTCAACACCCCTCTGACAGAACTGGATAGATCCTCCAAATAGAAACTAAAGCAAGAAGCAGTGGACTAAAACATTACCAATGGGGTTAAAAGATATTAACAGACATTAACCAGAACATTTCATCCTAATACAACTGAGTATATATTCTTGTTAGCCCATGGATCGTCCTCCAAAACCAATCATGCCATATTGATCAAATCAAACATCAACAAATTTAAAAGAATAGAAATTATTCCCTGTATCTTCTTGGACCATCATAGAATAAAAGTAAAACTCATCTCCAACAGAAATCTTCATCCCCTGGCTCAGCGCCCATAGCTCAAGTGGCTAAGGTGTCAGCCACATACACCAGAGCTGGCAGTTCCAATCCAGCCTGGGCCTGGCAAACAATGACAACTGCAACCAAAAAATAGCCAGGCTTTGTGGCAGGCGCCTGTAGTCCCAGCTACTTGGGAGGTTGATGCAAGAGCATCACTTAAACCCAAAAGTTGGAGGTTGCCGTGAACTATGACACCATGGCACTCTACCTAGGGCGACATAGTGAGACTCTGTCTCAAAAAATAAATAAACAAAAAAAGAGAAGGCACTTGAGCAGGAAGTGACCCCTTGTCAGTTTCATCATATTTTGAGTCAACCCAAATCATGCCACTTGACAGCTGTGCTCAATAACACCCCCTTTCTTTCCTTTTTAAAGTGCAAAATTATACATGCTTGTTGGAAGAAAAGAATCAATACAGAAGTAGATAATGTAGAAAATAAAAGTCTAATGTGTTGCTGGGCTTTTAAGGATGTATAAAAAAAAAAAATCCTTGCCAAAGGCAATATCAAAGAGTTTTTCACTTTGTTTTCTTCTATGAGTTTTACAGTCCAGGTCTTAGGTTTAGGTTTTATTCTGTTTTGAGTATTTTTGTATGTGGTGTACGAAGAGGGTTCTGTCTTACTCTTTTGCATGTAGAAAGCCAGTTCTCCCAACATCATTTACTAAAGAGCCTGTAGATCCCTCTCTTTCATTACTCGGAGCCATCTGCCCATAAATCTATAGCAACAGCAGCAGCAGTAGGAACCAATGCCAATACCGGCTTCTTTGTACCAGTCTCAGTTCCAAAAGGCCTTATGTTTATCTATTCACTCAGTCCTTCTGACAACCCTTTATGATTGTTCCCATTTTGCAGATAAGGAAATGAAGACACAGAGATACTAAATCACTTAGCAACACCCTTCCCCTGAACTTGGATGCTCGTTCTTCCTACTTCAGGGTTCATGCACTCATCCAGGAGACTGAAAAAATGCCTGTCACTGACCAAGCTCTGCTGAAGTCAAGACTTCATTAGGCTGCTATCCTGTAGCCACCGTGCAGAACTGCAAAAGCGGACCTGTGTGTTTGTCCCTCCTCTAACTCCTAAAGGGTAACACTTTGTGTTCAGGCCTGGTACATACAAGCTGCTCCATAAATGTTAGTCAAACAGGTGAGCCAATAAGTCAGGGAGTGGAATTTGTGCCTTAAAAAATACTACTTGGTGGGGAGAACCTACAGTGCCTGTCAGCTCCTTCTAGGTGAGGGGTAGAGCATGTAACCTGGGGGGTGAAGGCCAGGCAGTGCCCTGAATTCTTTCTGATTCTTTCTTTTTTTTTTTTTTTTTTGAGACAGAGTCTCAAGCTGTCGCCCTGGGTAGAAAGCCCTGGTGTCATAGCTCATAGCAACCTCCAACTCTTGGGCTCAAATGATCCTCTTGCTTCAGTTTTTCTATTTTTAGTAGAAACAGGAGGGCTTGCTTTTTGCTCAGGCTGGTCTCGAACTCATGAGGTCAAGTAACCCACTGCCTCAGCCTCCCAGAGTGTTAGGATTATAAGTGTGAGCCACTGCACTCGGCAGGCCATGCTCTGAATTCTTTACTCACCACCACAGGCATATCCTTACTTTCACTTCTCTCACTGTCACTGGGGCAGTCATAGCACTAACAGGGCTGCTATGAGTGCCAGAGGGAATGTAGATTGAGCACCACCAATTTCACCCCCCACTAGACATTCCTGACCTTCCCTGTTGCTACTATAGGCTGTCTCAGAGGAGATGCAAGGAATTCAGCTACAAAACCCCAGCTTAGTTTTGAGAATACTATTGATTCTGTTCGGAAAATCCAGCTTTGTGAGTAACCATTAGTCTCCTCTCCTTTGCCTGTGATGCAAGCTTGTTCACTTCATGCTGAGACCACATCCTTCCTGCCCCTGCTGGGGATTTGACCACTATAAATTCATAGCATTTCCTCTCTGGCTGTTCCTGAGGCTGTTGTCTGGGTGAGTTCAGCTCCGTGGAGCAGGGTGGGTGAAAGGATTAGGGGAGCAATGGGGAGGGTGTGTCGAGGGGGCAGAACTTGTCTTTGGACTAAGAAATATTGCTCTTCAGCAATATTTGTGAAATGTTCTTTTATATTTTTCGTTATTTGGGCCTTTTTTTTTGAGACAGAGTCTCACTATGTCACTCTCGGTAGAGTGCCGTGGCATCCCAGCTCACAGAAACCTCAAACTTTGGGGCTTAAATGATTCTCTTGCCTCAGCCTCCCAAGTACCTGGGATTAAACGCCTGGCTATTTTCTGTTGCAGTTGTTGTTCAGCTGGCCCGAGCCATGTTCAAACCTGGCACCCTTGGTGTATGTGGCTGGCACCATAACCACTGTGCTACGGGTGCTGAGCCCATTATTTGGGCCTTTACATTTGCAAGTGTATGCATATATGTGGGTGAGAAGAAGTAAAGATCAGAGTGGCACATGCTAGGGTTGGGATAAAAGGAGCACAGAAGGGGGAGTGTTGATGTGAGTAGAAATATTAATGTGGTGGGAGCTTAGAGGGGCTGCAGAGCTGGCAGATCTGTCTGGAGATGGATTCCTCTAAGATATATAAGGCACAGATCTGGGGCACTCATGAGACTGGGAGTAGAAAGGAGGTGGAACAGGGAGAGGGAAGTGAATTTGAAGTTTCTCAAATTATCGACCTGCAGTCACATAAATTCCCATTTGGAAAGTGTTGATGTTTTCTAGATTGTTTCCTTTCCTTTAGCATTACTATGGCTTTAGTTTGATGTGTTGCTTTGCCAAATGGAATGAAGTGAAGGCACTGAGAAGGGAACAATTTCAAACAAAGCTAACTGGTTTATCCATCCAAACTCCAGGAGATATGGAAGATCTAAAGATAGCATGTGATTCCTAATTTTTTTTTTTTTTGAGACAGAGCCTCAAGCTATCCCCCTGGGTAGAGTGCCATGGCATCACAGCTCATAGCAACCTCCAACTCCTGGGCTCAAGCGAGTCTCCTGCCTCTGCCTCCCAAGTAGCTAGGACCACAGGCGCC
>CAUYQV010010923.1:0-12475 GCA_963574575.1 Galagoides demidoff | reverse complement strand
TCAGAAGAACATTCTCCAGCTCCATCCATGTGAACATGAAGGATGTAAAATCTCCATCTTTCTTTATGGCTGCATAGTATTCCATGGTGTACATATACCACAGTTTGTTGATCCATTCGTGGATCGATGGACACTTGGGCTTCTTCCATGACCTGGCAATTATGAATTGGGCTGCAATAAACATTCTGATACAAATGTCTTTAGATGGTAGTGCTCAAACGTGTTCCTTGGACCATTAGCATCAGCAGCAGCTATGAAAGTGCTAGAAATGCAAATTCCTGAGCTCCACCCAAGGAGGCTCTTAATACAACGGTTGTGGTTCAGTCTCTCAGACTTTTAAAGCTTCATTAAATCTTAAACCATGTTATGTGTGCATGCATTTCTTGTGCCGTATTTAGAAATTAACATTTCTTTCTTTTTTTTTGAGACAGTCTCACTATGTCACCCTCAATAGAGAGCTGTGTCATCACAGCTCACAGCAACCTCAGACTCAGGCTTAAGTGATTCTCTTGTAGCAGCCTCTCAAGTAGCTGGGACTACAGGTGCCTGCCACAACGCCCAGCTATTATTTTTTTTTATTGCTGTTGTAGTTGTCATTATTGTTTTTTGGGTTTTTTTTTTTTTTTTTTTAGCAGGCCTGGGCCGGGTTCAAACTGGCCAGCACCCGGCCCTGGTGTATGTGGCCAGTGCCCTAACCACTGAGCATAGGCACCAAGCCTAGAAGTTAACATTTCTATGTCCCAGAGACAGGACAGCAAAAACAGTAGAAAGTGAAGGAGGCAGAGTTGGGAGGCTCAAGCTCAGACCTTCCTGGCAATGGGCTGCCTAACACTGCTCACTGTGCTGGTGGTCCTCGCTCCACCAGGCAGGACCCTCAAGCTTTCCAACCTGAGTGTGTGTACGAATCACCTGAGGCCTTGATAAATCATGGACTGCCAGACCCTGCCCACTCTAGTTTCTGATTTAGTAGGTCTGGGGATAGCTGGCTGTCAACATTTTTGCATTCTGAACAAGTTCCCAGATAAGGCTGGTGTCGCTGGTTCAGTGACTACATCTTGAGGACCACTGGAAAAGCCATAGTTCATTATTTAAACCAGCAGACACCAGGCACTGCAGGAGGAGATGCTCCTTTAACATCACTGTGGACCCCCAGGAGCTATATAGCTGGGACACAGGATATTAGGGCAAGGGAACACAAGGGCTCCTATTTGCTAACTACCTAGACTAGAAAGAATAATGTCCCCCGACCCCCAAGATATCCTCATCCTAACCCCCCCAGACCTTGTACATTTATATTGCATAAGGAACTTGTAAATTTATGTGCACAAGGGACTTTGTAGGTGTGATTAAGTTAGAAATCTTGATAAGAAGAAATTAGCCTGGAATGTCCAGGAGGGGCCAATTTAGTCACAGAGCCACTTACAAGCTTCTCTTCCCACGAGTCCTCCTTGTGACCCCTGAATAGTACACTCCTCCCACGGTGACAGGCAATGTGGACAAGGGAACACAGACTGTGTGCCTAGGTCAGGAGAACGCAGCGCTAAGGCTGGGCTTGTTCTTTGATACCCTGGGGAACTCAAGAGCATCCTGAGCATACCTTGGAGTTGTATATCTGAAAAACACACTTGCTAGCCAAGGGTGGGTTTGATGCACAAGATACGGGGGTGGAGGAGATGAAGAAAAAATGTCCCCATCACTCTAGTAGTTTCACTCATGTTCAGACACAGAAGCAAGAAAGAGTAATGTCAAAGAAGATGGCATTCTCTCTGCAAAGGTTGAAAATAAAGAACAAAAATGGGATTTGGAGCATAACTCTCGCTCAGTTTACAGGAGCTACCCTACACAGAGTAAAAATAAACTTTGACTTACCAGTCCCCTCTCTGATTGAAGTCAGTTTGTCTTCCAAAGCCTAACATTTTCTCAGCTGAATTTAAGGGGATTAGTTATTTTGAAAAGAAAAAGGGAGAAGCTGAGCGGGGCCTTTAGAGCAACACACGTAAGCTGTTTGCCATATTGAAGCAACACCTGGGGCACTGATTTGAAAGCTAAATGCAGGCTGTTCACCTGGATTGCCAAGTATAACAGAAGCAACTGTCTCGCTGATAGCACAGAGTGCACGCTTCACCAGGCCCCATCTGCAGCTGCCTTTGAGGACCAAAGATAATTCAGAAAAACGTACAGAGGTGGTTCTGAAACCCCGTTCCAACTTAGGAACGTTTCTTTCTCCTTTTCATCAACTACCTGTGATTTCTAAACAAAAATGCTTTTCTAAACCAAGCTGACCTAATTCCCTTTTTCTCCCTCATAATGTTGACGATTTTGGTGTCAACTGTTGACATTGGTTATTCAGGGAAAATGGTGGTGGAGCTTAGCTTCCTAAGCTCCTTTGCCCGCCCTTCCTGACATTCTAAGCAGGCGTGGTCTCATTGACCCGGTAATTAAAGAAATCCCTACCTTTCTCGGCCAGCTAGCTGCACTCTTCAATCTCCCCATTGTTCTCTCAGTAACACCACCAGCAGATGGTTTGAGATTTTCACCCTTTCAGAAGCTTTATGTTTTTCCCATCCCATCAAGCATATCTCAGCCAAGTGTAATTAGCTTAAGGCTTTTGAGTCCTCAAGGGAGATCAGTAAAAGACCTGAGCAATTTCAATAAAGAGCTTGAAAAGCGAATCCTGGAAGGCTGAGCAGAACCACAGGAGAGCCACTATTATTTAGAAGCAAAGGGCTCTCTCCTCTTCTCATCCCTCCTTCTTTGGGCATTTTAAACTCTCAGAATATTCATGAGGCCTCCAGGGCTTTGGGACTCTTAGGGCCATTGCGGGGTAGGCGGGATATTTAAGCTCTCACTCTTCAGCAGGTCCCAGTTTAGTTCCTTTTAATTGATTTCAATCAAGGGGCCTTTTCACTTTTCGGTAGCCTTAAGTTACTCCCAAATGGCCAACAGTTTGTTTGCGAAGTTTCTTAGCCTTTTCATTCAGATTTTTTATCCTTTGATTGTGGGAAACTAGCTGGCAAGCAGCCTTTGTAGTCAGAGCAGTTGATACGAAGCCTAAATTAATTAACTGCAATACGGATTTGCACCCTGTATTTGAGAGATGGTGAACACCCTGGATTTCTGAATAGCCGCCACAAGGATTGATTCCACAGCCCAAGCCCTTTTTTTCTTATGCTTGGGAGAAAGCAAGTTTTCTTGAGACCAAATTAGACTCTATTTTTATTGAAATGGAGTGGAGTGGTGCTTAAGTGTGTGGCGCACAGATTCGCCCTAGGATGTCAGCAGAGGGGCACAGGCTAACCTTGCCTCACATGACGGGCATTTTCCCCATGCCTTCAATTAATTTAATTTGAGCCTCAGGTGTTGAGCAGTAGATAGTGTGTCCTCATGTTTACTGTCTCATTACCAAGAGTTGGGTAAAATGAGAATTATTCTTTGTAAATCCACTATCATCTTTTCAGATTAAAGGAGTCAATTAGAATGACTTATTTTTGTCTCAAGTGCACTAATCAGTTTCTCTTTGAACGGTGATGCATAGATACAGAATTGTGCCTGTATTAAAGAGTATATGGACATACTGCACCTTTAGAGGACATTACAATCAAGTTAGAAGATTGTCTTTAAAACACGGAGGTGTGCGCTGAGCCATGGTATAACACAGTGTTGGCTTGCAAAGCAGACTCCAAACACTTATAAATAAATTTATTGCTGTCTGCACAATATGACATAATGTTTGAAGTACAAATTGGCTTACAAAAAGATATACACAGAGTGAACATTTTCTGTAGTAAGACAAAAACTTGTTCTTTTATAGGTGCTTTTGATAACTGTTTTGCATAGAAGAATGATAAATTACAGTAAAGCTGCACTATTGCGTTCAGTACAGTAGACCCAAAGAAACTAGATTCCCCCAGCCAAAGGGACCATTCTGCATCACCGAAACAAGTTGTATTGGTGCAGAATGGATAAGATGAAAAGAGAAAGAAAAGAAATTTGCTGACAAGACCTTTGCAACAAGATACAGCAAGGCACAAGGAGTCTCAGCAAACTCGATAATGTAGTGTCTAGAAAATGTGCAGAAACTATTTTCTATGAATATCCTTATACAATGTCACTGTAGTGCTATGGGCAAGATAACTTTGGTTCATCCCATTTTCCAAATAACTAATGCTCAATCAGAAAATTTTGGAGGCCAGCTACTAGTGTTTAAACATGTTCTAAAACAATGCCAGAAATTAAAGTTATGAAGAGAAAAATGTACCTGGCTAGAATCCCACATTGAATAAGGAGAGACAGCTGGGACCTCTGTTGTCTGCCTCTGGCCTAGCTTTCTTTCTACCTGCCCTTTTCCCCATAAGCTGCTCTAAGGGATTGTGTCAAATAGAGTAGGATACTCAAGTTGTGTGCTACATCTTAATTCTGGTCTTTTCTGAAATATAAAATCACCCACTGACAATTCTTGAAGTTGACATTGATCTTGAATGTCACCTGGTTCAACCTCTCACTATGATTCACCCTAACAATTTCCTTCCTAGCTGATGTTGTAGCCTCTGCCACGGGAGTGTAGGCATGATGGGGAGCTCACTACCTTTCATCTTCAGACAATTCCAAGGGCTCATAAATGAACTTGATTTTCCTAAAGCTTCTATTAATTCATCCCAGTTCTACCCAGTAGAGGAAACCAAAATGAACCTAGCCCCTGTGGCAAGATTGCCTGAATATTTAAAGACAAAGCCTTCATAGCCACCTCCTGAATTGTCTTCTGATTAGTTATTTAATTCATTCTCACTTATTCCAAACATCCCTGAAATTACGTGGTTTTTACACCTTGGGTCATCTAAACTACATACCTCTAGGCAAGGCAGATTTTCCAATTTCTCTCTCAAAACATGAATGCAGAATTGTACACAGTGATCCAGACCTTCATTTGTCTAATCAAAAGCTAGAGATTTATTTTTAATAGAAACTGCTTCAGGTCCTAGCAACCCAGTATGCTATGGGACGGAGAAGTAGGCTAGCGGTGAGGCAAAGAGCCAGCACTATTCTGAAGCCAGACTACCTGGATCTGTGGACAGGCTCTTCTTGGATGAGACATGGACAAGTCATTTAATTTTGTTTCTCACCTGTGATGAGGATAATAGCACCTACTTCAGAAGGTTGTTTATAGGAATTATATGATTTAACATGTGTAATAGTGCCAGGTATGTAGTAAATGCTCAATCAACATTAATTACTGTAGTTATCATTGTTCTAAGTAGAAGCCCATCCTCCAAATCAAGGGAAAAATCCCTCACATTTTTGTGTCAACAGCGAGAAACTTAAGAACTACAGGAACCGTTTGGCTAATCTACTCCGAGTCCCTATAAACACACAACATGTGAGACCATGGGGGAACCCTGAGAGATATCCAAGCTACTTACGTCGTCTAAGTGGACCCAGACTCAAAATCCCATGGTTTTTCTTTGGCTGTCAACATCTTTGATAGTGAGAGATTTAGCTGAAAGGATATAGATGATCAAGAAAAATTCTCTCCAGCCCTTGGCATCTGGTAGATGTGCCGTCATGAGTGTGCATCTGTCACAGCGGGTTCTGTCCTCGTGCAGGACAAACAGGGCCATGCAAACAACCTCCAAATATGGCAAAAATGCATCTGCAAACTTAGGGGAGAAAATACTGATGGAGGTGGAGCGATGTGCTCTACCAGCTTTATTCTTATTCAGGCTCTAAATAGCAAATGCCAGAGCATGTACACTATGACCTTGATAGTCACAGTTGATATTTATATAGAAATATGACAAAACAGAGACTAAGGAGCATGGAAACAGCTACCTCTCAGCTTAGAGATTTAAAGTTTTAGGTATTGGCTAACAGCAGTGGCTCACCCGTGTAATCCTAGCACACTGGGAGGCTGAGGCAAGGAGGATCTTTTGAGCTCAGAAGTTCAAGACCAGTCTGAGCAAGAGCAAGACTCCCATCTGTACTAAAAAAAAAAAAAAAAAATATATATATATATATATATATATAAATCAGCCAGGTGTTGTAGTGGGCACCTGTAGTGCCAATACTCAGGAGACTGAGGCAGGAAGATTGCTTGAGCCAAGAGTTTGAGGTTGCTGTGAGCTAAGCTGATACCACAACACTCTAGCCTGAAGCAAGAATGAGACTCTGTCTCAGAAAAACATCTTTTTAAGTTTAATCATTAATTCCATATCTTATGTTCCTTGTCATGGTGTTTTGCATTAATATTTGCTAGAATTTTTTCCATCTGTTGCTATGGAAAAAAAAGAGTATCGTGTACAGAGCAAGACCCCAAAGTTCATCTCCCACTTTGCTCTGTGTCATTCCTTCTTCTGCCCACTCTGTTAAAAAGCTCAACATCCCCAGAGGAGCCACGCTGTCAGAGAGAGACACTAGGAGGAAAAACAGAAACTAGAATTCTGGCAAATTAGTAACTGGAAGAAATTGCTGGAAGAGACAATGTTATTTCTTTATAATTCGTCTAGGTCATTCTTGATGGGTTCAATCTTAGATAATAATGCTGAAGTCCAAATTTCCTCCTACCACATTTGATTTTTAATGCCAAGGTCTTGCTTCATATAAGTTTCATTATCATTTAAGCCTTAATCATTTAGATTATTAATTACAAAAATCACAACTTACCAAAAGACAAGAGACGAGAGTAAGAGTGCTAGTTGGGCTCACTGTGTGGGTCCACCACACAGCCTAACTGCAGAGAGGTGACCTTCAAAGGCCCCTTTGTTGTAGGGCTCCCACAGGACCAGCATCTTGGGACATTTTGCTCTGGATACAAAGTCCCAGAAGCCTTCATCTCTTATCTCAGCATATGCTGGTGATCACAGGCACAGAGACCAGGGGACAGAATATAAAAGGATTATTCTTTGTCTTCTTACCATTTTATCTTGTTCTCCCTCTAGAATTTACATTCTGTACCAGCTATATTATAACAATAAAGGCAATTCTGGAGAATGGGAAAAAATAGCACTGTTACATCACAAGCTTAGTACATCATGTGAGCTCTGTGGGCTCTCTGTCCTCTTCACAGTGTGTTCATTTGTTCAGCTACAAGGAGGTCTCTACAAGCCTCACAAGGTCCCCAAGGTGAGGTGTGCACTGCTCCTGGGGCCAAGTCCATAGGACCCTTGAGGATTTACTTAGGGTGTGGGGAACTTTTAGGGAAAAACCTTAAGCAAAAACCTCCATGTCTCTGGGGGAAAGACTTAGGAGCCCCTGGCATTTACTTTATCCCAGTCAGATTGAGTCCTCTGCATCTTGATTCTTTATGATTTGGATTCTGGACAATCAGTAACCCAAAGAAAAATACCCTGATGAGGGAACACAACAGACCTTGCAACCCAGAGACAGGGACCGACCCACTTGACACATGGTTTCACCTGGTCTCCTCAAAACCAAGACTTCTCTCCCCCAAATGTTATTCTCTTCTTTCAAAACCAAGCCATTGCTTTACAAATGTGGAAAGGCATTTCAAACATTCACTAGACTGTGAGGAAATGCTTTCCTCAACAGACTGAACATAGAACCCCTGGGAAGGAATATCTTCTCCCAAGTCAGACCAAATATTTACTGTGCAACATTCGTTCGGGCCATCAGCACTCCCTGATGGGATAAAATGATAGCAGATACACATGGTCAGGGGTTGAGAGGCCAGAACAAAACTATTATACTTGAACATGCCAGTGAACCATACCCTTTGCCGCAAACTGGCTTCTGGCTGTGCCTCTGAGTGCGGTTGTCCAAAGCTGAACCAGATGTTGAAATATTAGAAGGTTCTAGTAGTTCTAAGTGGTGCAAGTTGTTCTAAGGTACAGAGTGTCAGTGTGAGTCTAACCAGGAGGAGATATGCTGAAATGGGATTTATGTGGGAAATGCCAGGAATTTATCAAGGGAAATGACCCCATGTGAGGAAATGTGGAGTAGACTGGGGAGCCATCAACCCATGTTCAAGTGCAACCCCCAAATGAGAAAACAGGGAAGGGTGGTCAGCAGAGGTGCAGGATATAGAAAGCTTACCAAAGCACCAAGATGTCCTTGTGGCAAATTCAGCCATGGATAGCCTGTCTTAGTGTCCTTGCTATGTTCAGTCAGTGGCTGGGAACAGCCTGTGGGAAGTCTGGGTTTGGAGTGAGTACAGTGATGGATTCCAGGGTTCTTGTACTTTCTGGCTTCAGGATCCAGGCTTCACATCTTACATCTCCAGGGGACACAATCTTCATCAAGAATGCCCCTGGAGATGTGCCAGGCATAGCATGATGGTCCAACTTAGGGTTACTTGCTCCCCACCATGGTGGCTGCCCTGGCATACTCATCAGTCAACTTCATCAGCTAAATTCTGCGTCCCCCATTCAGGGCATGTGGGGAAATGGAGGTTCTAAGGAGCTAAACCCTTAGTGCTGAGACACCTGATTTTATGAGCATTGGGGGGTAGGGTGGTCACTCTCTCAGGACACATGTTCCAAATCCAAATAAAAAGCAGGAACAGTGCCCCCTCATCAATGTTTGTCTTTCCCCCCAGTGTATCTACATGTATTTCTCTGAGTCTTTGGCTTTTTTGCCACATTAGAAAGGGGATACCATAGGGGTGTATTTTCCAGGTACTTTTCCTTTCTGAATAATGCATCCTTTACATTTTAGCAGTTTTCAACTTTGACTATAAATGGGAATCACCTAGGGGCTTTCAACAATCCCAATACCTGGGCCATGCTCTAGACCAACTAAATCAGACACTTGGAGTGAGAACCGGGCATCAGTATTTTTCTAAATATCCCTAGATGGTTCTAATGCGTAGCCAAAGTTGAGAAATCCTGCTCTACAATCCCCCTTGCTCCTAAGGTGGCATCAGCCTTTTCCACGTATAGTGGTTAAAATCATAATTGTTTGCTTAGAAAATGTGAAGAATAGGGCGGTGGCTGTGGCTCAGTGAGTAGGGCGCCGGCCCCGTATACCAAGGGTGGTGGGTTCAAACCTGGCCCCAGACAAACAGCAACAACAAAAAAATATATAGCCAGGTGTTGGGGTGGGCACCTGTAGTCCCAGCTACTCGGGAGGCTGAGGCAAGAGAATTTCCTAAGCCCAGCAGTTGGAGGTTGCTGTAAGCTGTGTGATGCCACGGCACTCTACTGAGGGCTATAAAGTGAGACTCTGTCTCTACCAAAAAAAAGAAAAAAAGAAAAGGAAAGGAAATGTTAAGAATAAAGCATAAATTGGAATAATATTTTTAATATATTTTTGTTATACAAATGCTATTTATTAATTTTAACATTTAGAATTAATTATTTTGCTTTATTATGGTTTAGAGCAGAATATAAATGATTTTTCTTTATAATGTATATTTATATTCAGAATATAAATGTATATATTTATTTTGCTTTATTATGGCTTAAAGCAGAATATAAATGATACCGTTCTCGATCATGGAAGAATACATGTGTAACAGAAGGCAGGGAGCATAATGTGAGAAGCAAGGAGAGGGGAAAGCTGGAGAACTCGTACCTCTTAGGCACATTAGTTAAAGATTTAAAGATAAAGAATACAAAAGTTAGAAAATTACATTAGCTATCAAAATTTAAGGGGGAGGAAGGGTGGCATAACTGCTGTATATCCCCACTGGTCATTGAAAAAGTCAATAGCTATCACCTAAGGCAGATAAATAAAGATAATAACCCAATCTCATGCTGTTTAAATTCAAGATGATGACCATCAGAAAAACTAAAAGTAGAAATTGTAAAGACGTAGGGATGGGCCTGACACAGGGAAGAAATCTGTACTTCTAAAGTTTTACCTTGTGCATATATCTAATAAAAACTACAGATTAAAAAAATAGAATTGAGATTCTATACTGTAGTGAATATCAAGGGATTGTTGGAGAGACAGTCTCCACTCAAGGCCCTTGTTGACAGTAACTGCAGCGTGTAGGGATGGTATCACCTGCAGTAGTGTTGAATACCTAGCTGCTCTGATGCTCTGTGGCCAAGTCCTTTCACTTTAGTAAGTAAATGCCCACCGCAGTGTTGCTATATTTATAATCTTTCAAATTTTGTATCACTCCCAGGGGAGAGATAGAGAAAATAACATTTATGGAGAATACACCAAGTGGTGTTCCGATTTACCACCTTGCACATTCTTCTGGCCATAACTATAAGTAATGGCATTCTGCTAGTGCCAGAAGGTTGAAGCAGATGGTTTTTGTCTGTGCACCAGCTGCCTGTAGATGTTCTAAGAAATACCTGTTGAGACAGACCCTAGGTAAACAGAGCACTGACTTGAACAGAGGAGCTGTGATGTCCCACCCTATTTGTGCCTACCATCAGCTAGTTCTGCATCTTTAACCATGCATCACTTAACTTCATGATATCTGCAAAATGAAAGGTTCCACTGACTCAAATTCCCATCCAGCCTCAACTCCTTGCCCTAATCCAGTGTTATTTTAGAATGTGAAATGTCAGTGTTTGTCTCTGGACTTTCCTAAATTCTCTTTCTATCACTGTTACTCAGCTTTAAAATGTAGGTCTGCCTATTAGGCAGGTGAGTGGCATCTGGATTAAAATTTCAGGTTCATGACTTTTTGGCTACATGACCTTGGGCATGTTATTTAACTTCTTCAAGCCTCAGTTTCACATCTGTGAAATGAGACTGGATGTTTACTTTATTATGAGGGTTTGATGTATATACTTTCTAGTCCCCAAAGATTCTCAATGAATAACAACTTTTGATACACCAAGGAAGAAGATAGCATTGACAGCCTAATACCATGCTTTCTAGATTAGAATACATAGGTTGTCATAAATACACAAGAAGTATAGGCCTACAGATAAGTAGGTCAGATTTTTCCATTTCCCTCATTTGCAAAGCAACTAGCCTTCTGTTCTCATGCAGATTCTGTGTGCTAGGGGAAACTCTGATCACCATCTGGGTTCAACATAAGCCAAGAAAAATAAAAGGACAGCAAATTAAACATCTGTGGGCCACATCCTTTTCCCTGACACTCTTCCCCAGCCTAAGCATCTGCTATAGTTTCACTACACCTAACCTTCCATGCACATCCTCTGCTGGGGGATTCCTATCAGGGCAGAGATCCCTTTGGCCAAGTAAAGGCCCCACTCTGATTTCCCAATGTAACCAACGGTCCTCCTTTGGAGTTCCTTGACTTGTGTGCCTTCTCTCTGGGCTAGGGTTAGAGTTCTCTAATAATCCAGTAAATCCCATCCTGTATTTTGATATTTTCTCAGTTTCCTGTTTTTGAGTATGGAAGCAATATTTCTTCTGTGCTGAAGAGGGAATTTTATTTTTTTCTTTACCTCATGACTGTATGTTGTTTGGCCTTGAAGACTAAGAAGAAGACACCTATCTGTATGTTTAGAGACCTGCTCATTTGTTTTTATTCAATCATGTTGTCAAGAAGTAAGTTACCATTGATTTAAATATTAAAACCAAGCCATTTATATGCAACCTAAATATCACCTGTTAAGTAGACTCTACCCAAAAGTAAAATCTTCAGTAGTTTAATAACACTTGGTACCCAAGCAAAATTTTTCTGTTTTTGCCATCTCTTTCTAAAGAATGGTGACTTGAGGGATTAGAGGAGAGTCTCCATCCAGTTACACATTATTGTTCTCTTCCCATCCATTCTTGATTCAGATGGTACAGCTCTGTTCATTCACTTTAAATGAAAGGAGCTCTGTATCGAATGAGCTCTCTTATAGAATTTCCCTGGATATATTAATGTTTATTTTTCCACACAAATTTTGTAATTACTTTGTCTTATTCTACCAAAAAAAAAAAACCAGTAGATATTTTATTGGGATTAATTAAGCTAAATTTAGGCCATCCTTACAATGAGTCTTCCAAAATAATCTTTTATGAATCTTTCCTAGCATTTGCATTTCTCATTTACATAAACTTTTTATATTTCTTGTTGAGTTTGTTAAATATATTTTATTGTTTCTTTGTATAGCTAGTTTTTTTTTTCTTATTGTAATTTCTTTTTTTTTTTATTTTTATTAAATCATAGCTGCGTACATTAATGCAGGCACGGGGTACTGTGTGCTGGTTTTATATACAATTTGAAATACTTTCATCAAACTGGTTAACATAGCCTTCATGGCATCCTCTTAGTTATTGTGTTAAGACATTTATATTCTAGCCAAGACATTACTCAGGAATAAAAACAAAGCAGGAGGAATCACGCTACCAGACCTCAGACTATACTACAAAGCCATAGTGATCAAAACAGCATGGTACTGGCACAAAAATAGAGAGGTAGATGTGTGAAACAGATTAGAGAGCCAACAGATGAATCCAATTACTTACCGGTACCTGATCTTTGACAAGCCGATTAAAAACATTGAGTGGGGAAAAGATTCCCTATTTAACAAATGGTGCTGGGCAAACTGGCTGGCAACCTGTAGAAGACTGAAACTGGACCCACACCTTTCACCATTAA
>CAUYQV010010922.1:0-58454 GCA_963574575.1 Galagoides demidoff | reverse complement strand
CAGGCCCTGGCTGGATTCGAACCCGCCACCTTAGGTGTATGTGGCTGGCGCCTTAGCCAGTTGGGCCACAGGCACCAAGCCTGGTAATTTTCTTTACCTGAAGTTTACTTATCTAATATTTATATCACTTTTGCTTTCCTTGGTAAATATTTGCATGATATATAGTTTTCTACCCTTTTATTTTTAACTTTCTTATATCATTACATTTGAAGTGAGTTACTTCCTGAGTTGGTGGGCATTTAGGCCATTTCCACATTTTGGTGATTGTAAATTGAGCTGCAATAAAAAGCAAGTGCAAGCGTCCCTGTGGTAAAAGGATTTTTTTTCTTCTGGGTAGATGCCCAGTAATGAGATTGCAGAATCAAATGGGAGGACTAGCTTGAGTTCCTTGAGGGTTCTCCATACTTCCTTCCAAAAAGGTTGTATTAGTTTGCAGTCCCACCAGCAGTGTAAAAGTGTTCCCTTCTCTCCATCTTCATACCAGCATCTGCAGTTTTGAGATTTTGTAAGGTGGGCCATTTTCACTGTGGTTAGATGGTATCTCAGGGTGGTTTTGATTTGCACTTCTTTAATAATTAGGGCATTTTTTTATGTTTGCTAGCCATTTGTCTGTCTTCTTTAGAGAAGGTTCTAATCATCTCTCTTGCCCAGTGATCTAAGGGATTGCTAGCTTTTTAAATATTTATTAATTTAAGTTCTCTATAGACCTAGTTATCAAGCTTTTGTCTGATTCAAAATATGCAAATATCCTTTCCCAATGTGTAGGTTGTCTGTTTGCTTTTGTTGTTGTCACCTTAGCTATACAGAAGCCTTTCAGTTTAATTAAGTCCCATTTGTTTATTTTTGTAGTGATGAGCATGGAAGTCTTCCTCATATAATCCTTCCCTAGGCTGATAGCTTCCAATACCAACATAATACTTTCAAGACTTGGAAAAAATAGTTGTTCATTTTGTATAGAACTAGGAATTCCTGGACCAACTCAGGAATGAATCAACAGCTTCCAGTGTTTCCCCCACACTTTCTTTGAGGATTTTAATAGTTTTGAGCCTGAGATTTAGCCTTTTATCTATCTCAAATCAAATTTTGTGAGCGGGAAAGGTACGGGTCCAGTTTCAATCTTTTATATGTGGATATCCAGTTCTCCCAGCACTATTTATTGAATAGATATTCTTTCTCCCTGTGTATGTTCTTGTTCTTGGCAATTGTAAATTGAGCTGCAAAGATTTATCAAAGATTAGGTGGCTGTAAGATGTTTGTTTCATCTCCTGGTTTTCTGTTTGGTTCCAAATGTCTATGTCTCTATTTTTGTGCTAATACCATGCTGTTTTGATCACTATGGCCTTGTAGTACAGCCTAAAGTCTGATAGGCTGATGTCCCTGGCTTTGTTTTTATTATTAAGAATTACCTTGGCTACATGTTTTTTTTCTGATTCCATACAAAATGAACAATTATTTTTTCCAAGTCTTGAAAGTATGATGTTGGTATTTTAATAGACTAACATTGGATCTGTAGATTGCCTTGGGAAGTAAAGACATTTTAACAATGTTGATTCTCCCCAGCCATGAGCATGGTATGTTTTTCCATTTGTTAATATCTTCTAGAATGGCTACTATTTCATGTTTTAAATTTTTGTCAGTGGTGTTCAATGTCAGTCCAATTTCAGTCTTCTATGCTAGCACCATTTATTAAATAGTGATTATTTTTTCCTGTGCATGCTTTTGTTTGGTTTATCAAAGATCAAATGGTGATATGTGGCTGGGTTTATCCCTAGGTTCTCTATTCTATCCCATATATCTACATATTCTGCACAGCTAAGGGTACCACAATTAAACAAATAGACAGGCTTCAGAATGGCTGAAGATATTTGCCTGCTATAAATCTGACAAAGTGTTGATAACCAGAATCTACAGAGAACTCAAATTAAGCAACAAGAGCAAATAACCCCATTTATAGGTGGGCAAGAGACTTGAATAGAAACTTCTCTGAAGATGACAGACAATGGCCAAAAAAAAGCATGAAAAAATGCTCATTGTCCCTAATCATCAGAGAAATGCAAATCAAAACATTTCTCAGATGTCACCTAACTCCAGTGAGATTAGTCCATATCACAAAATCCTGAGTTTGCAGATGCTGGTGTGGATGTGAAGAGAAGGGAACACTTTTGTTCTGTTGGGATTGCAAACTAATACAACCTCTATGGAAAGCAGTATGGAGAATCCTTAAAGAGCTAAAGTAGACTTTCCCATTTGATTCTGCAATCCCATTACTCGGTATTTACCCAGAAGAAAAAAAAATCATTTTACCGTAAGGACATTTGCACTAGGATGTTTATTGCACCTCAATTCATAATCGTCAGGATGTGGAATCAACCCAAGTGCCCATCAACCCATGGATTAATAAAAATATGGAGACTTTATATCTTTTGTACTTACCTAGATGGAGTTGAGGTATATTCTTCTTAGCATAGTATCACAAGAATGGAAAAGCAAGTATCCAATGTACTCGATACTAATATGAAACCAGCAGATAAGCAACTACACACCCACAGGAGAGAAGAACACAATTGAATTGAAATGGCAGGGGAGCGGAGAAGAGAAAAAAGGGGAAAGGGTAAGCGGGAGGGTGATTGGTGTACTCGCATCTAAGGTGCCCAATGTAGAGGCATACAGCACACCGTCTGGGTGAAAGTCTCAACCACAACTTGAACTTTCCCTAAGAAATGCAAACAATGTGACCTAATTATTTGCATCCTCATATTAATCTGAAATTAAAAAAGCCACATACACATACACACAAAAATCTCTTCTAGCCCTGCAAACTTAGCTTTTTAATGTGACCAAATATTCCATTAGTGGGGCTTTTATTTCTAAAAAAAAAAAGTGGGTCTAATGTCAAACTTTTTCTGGGTATTTAATGCTTACGTCCTTATACATCATATCCTTATAGGGAAGAGTAACATCACAGATATGTATAATCCTCTTTCCTCTTTCCTTAGTAAACAAGCAACTATAGAAACATACTTAACAAATAGCTTGGTGGCTATCCTAAACTCTAAAGAACTTCAAAAATCATCTTGCAGCTGGACAGGAGCTTTGATTAGGAAGCCTTTAGAAATATTTTCCTTCACATTGGCATAAAGTTATTTCCTGGTTTTGCTACTGAGGTTTTAAGAAGTGTTTGAGGATAGTTCTACAAAGAGCAACAATTTTTATCCAGTTGATACTGGGTCAGTATCTTGCCTTTACATTTGCATGAATCTTACAGAGGAGCTGAAAAGATCATTCATTGTATTATTTATGTAAAAATAGGCACCCAAGCTTTAGAATTTCAAAACTTTGTGTGACTTACCAAGACTAGTAGAGGAGATGGACAATTACAGGGAATCTTTGGCTTAGGCAGTTGTAATAGAAATGATCATGGTAGGCATTCTGGTTGGTAATAAACAATATTTATGTTTTCATTATAAAGTAAACATTAGCTATGTTTTAACTAAAGTTTGTACTATTGAGAAAATGGGGGCTGGGAGTAACAGTAGGGCAGAGGAGAGAGTCGAGAGTGAGAGGGTGCTCCAAGAACTGCTTTCTCCCCTCTCCTCCCTTGGCTGCACCCCTATTGCAGCAATGGCAAGCTTGGAAGCTTTAATCCCTGTTGGGAATTCCAAGTGGGCTAAGGGAAAGGAGCCCCTGGGTAGGGTCACCCTTCCTAAATGTCTTCCTTCCCATTATCTGGAAAAAAAATTAATAGAAGACATAAGGCAGCATTTTATTAGAATCAGTTTTATTGGCTAAAAATAAAACATTTATTTATTATAAAGTTAATGAGGACAATGAGTCAGTTTTCATGAACACAGACATTTGAAATTAATTTCTGGATGATCATTCCAGCAACAACCTCAGAATCCAGTTCACATCTGAATTTTGTTTTGGCTGTAAATATTGAGAAAGTTCTAGCCCACATGAATTAGTTGCAAATGGGTAAATATTTTAAACAGCTATTTTTGCAACTTAGGATGTTTAAATTAAATAGATGAGAAGAGATTTTTCTGAATTTTGCATCCAAATAAATGAACATGGTATTATGGGTCTGTATGTCGGTGCCTGTCCAAATGTGTCGAAATTAGAGGTATTTAAAGATTAGATTTACTAAGATTAGTTTTTATCTACAATAATATTGGCATACAGTAAAAAACATTAGATAATAGGAAAAGCTTATAATAAAGTACAGCAGTTCCTTTCCTTGGCATTCACCAATCCCGATTCTGCCTCACCAGATACAAATACTTCCAGCTACTTTAGTTGCTTCTTTGGGTGTTTACCCTCATGTTTCTAATCTTATTCTGTTCTTCTTGACTTACCTGTTTGAACATTATCTATTATATTCATTTTATAGTATTGAGGATTGTACCCTCTCTTTCCCCATTCTTTCCCCTCTCCTATCTTAGTTCTGTTTCCTATTTTCTCAATAGTACAATCTTTGGTTCAAACATAGTTAAGTTTATGTTATAACAATGATGTGACTATTGCTTTCTGATGACCTGATAGTCTACTATGATCATTTTCTTTTAAAACATTTATTTTTCCTTGAGCTAATAATTGCTTTTTTTCTTTCATTTGTTTACTATGTGACTGCTAATGGGTGGAATTATGTCTCCTCCAAATTCATATGTAGAAGTCCTAACCCCAGTACCTTAGAGTAGGACTATATTTAGAGATATGATCTTTAAAGAGATAATAAAATTAAAGACTGTTAGGGTGTGGGCCCTAATCCAATACTGAGTAAAGACCATGTGGGAGGGCAGTGTCTGTAAGCCAAGGACAGAGGCCTGAGGAGAAACCAAACCTGGCAATGCCTTAAACTTGAACTTCTAGCCTCCAGAACCATGAAAAAATACATTTCTGTTGTTTTAGCCTGTAATCGGTGTTATTTGTTATGGAAGCCCGAGCAGACTACTTTATATGACTAATTTTTTTTTCTCCCAAATGATCAAATAAGCTTATCAACAATTTTCCCCAACTCTCAGGAATAGTTCCAAACTTTCTATCAGTTCCACCCCTTCTCCCACAACCTTCTTTCAGGGATACTATAAGCTAATGTGGAATCTTGGCTCATTCTGGCTGTGATGAAGGGCTCAGGTACCTGGCATGGTGAACCAAGTTGGGCTGAATTTTGGTGCCCACTGATGCAGGTGAGGTGCTCTGTGGGCAGTGCCCTGTGCTTTCTGCTTCCTCTGTGATCTCTTCCTCTCCAGTCCCTCTTTGTCACTCTAGGACTTCCCTTGACCATGTCCAGATTGCTTTTTCCCTGGAAATTATGTTATCCTCTTTTTTGCTGAAGTAAAACATCCAGTAATTTTCTAAAGACAAAACACAGGAAGTCAATATCCTGAGTCCTTAAAAGTCTAAAAATATTTTTTATTATACCTTCATATTTATTCATTAGTTAGGTCAAGTATAACTAATTGGAGGTTGAAAATAGTTTTTCTTCAGAACTTTGAAATTATTGGCCTACTATTCTCTGGCACCTGATGTTGAAAGTTCTGGAATCTTTCTGATGACCTGGTTACCAGCTATGGTATAAAACAAGGATTAAATTTGGGAACTAAGGGAAAACCCATATAAAAATAGCAATTTGCAATTATACACATATAAAACTATGCAAGAACACATGTAATTTTACACTGTGCAGTAACACACATAAAAGTGTTTAGGAAAATCTGAAGTGTCAGACATAAAAAGTATTTTTCTTACTGCAATTTTGACCTTCGTTGGAGGTATGTTTGATAAAATGGAAGAGAAAAACTTGTCTGCTGATGTAGAAGTCAATTGGCTTTTATTTTTGGCTTGATTCAAAGTTAGGTCTACCAGCAGTGTCTAACCTGCAGCCCACCAGTGGCATGCTGATTTCGTGAGGACTTTTTTTGCTTATCTGTGGTGTTAGGTATCACAAAATGTATGTGTGGACCTTTATCTTTGTTAATCAGCTTTCAATTACTGTTTGTATATTTACTGTGTGTCCCAAGACAACTCTTATTTTTCTTATGTGTGGCAGAAAAATAATAAAGGTTGGACACCCCTGGCTTTAAACAGAGAAAAACAATCATTTTAAAGAAATATAGAGAAATGATTTTCTTTTCATGATATTGAAGGAGGCTTCACACCAAAATAGGCACTAAAATTATTGTTGGGGAAAAAGTGCATACTCTGGTTGCAAGCGCATTGCATGATTCAAAGTTCATCCAGCAAATCAAATGTTTATCAAACAGTGCCACATGCCAGGCCCTATGCTAGGTGGGCATGAGGGAGCACTTAGATCTGGCCTCTGCCCTCCTGGTGGCTATTTTGAGGGAGGAGGATAGACATGAGCAAATTGGAATATGTCACAAACAGTTAATTGCAAGATGAATTTTCTAGCAGAGGGAGTTCAGGGAGCAAGAAGGAAGGGGGAGCCAGAGGTAAGGTTTAGGCTGAGAGTTGAAGATGAGTGGGATGAGCCATGTGAAGTGGCCCAAAGGGAAGAAAGTTATAGACAGAGAATAGTGTCTTCTGGGTATGGAGAAAACTTCTCTTTTAAGAACCTAAAGAATTTCTAGCCAGGTACAGTGGCTCATACCTGTAATCCTAGTACTTTGGGAGGCTAAGGCAGAAGGATCATTTGAGGTTAGGAGTTTGACACCAGCCTGGGCAATAGCCAGACTACATCACTACCCTCTAAAAAAGAAAGGAAGGAAGGAAGGAAGAAAGGAAGGAAGGAAAAGAAACGGGCAAGGTGTGGTGGCTCATGCAGTCCTAGCTACTTGGGAGGCTGAGGAAGAGGATCCACTTGAGCCCAGGAGTTAGAGGTTGCAAGAGATGGTGAGACAAAGCTCTCAAAGACAAAGTGAGAGTTTGGCAGGGGGTCAATAATGGAGAGGGTTAGTCTTGATCCAAAAAGGAACCGGAAGCTTTTGCAAGGTTTTGTAGAGATGAACAGAATAATCATATTTACCTTTTAAAAATAATACTTTGAATGAATGGGTATAGTCATCCAGGGCAGAGATGAGGTGGCCTGAATGTGTGCTGGTGGACTCAGAAAGAAGTAGGAAGATTCTAGAGATACTGGGAGACAGAATTGACTATGATGCCATCTTGTTCTCTTGAAAGAGAGAGCAAGTTCTGCTTAGCACTGACTGCTATGGATGGTTTTGGAAGGTAGAACCTTCCTTGTGGTAGGGCCAAGGGAATGTGACACTGACCAGGCTCTGGGAGTCCCAGAGTCCCAGTTCCTATAGGTCATAGCCTGTATGTTTTCCTGTCCAGAGTGATCAGGAAATCCTGTGGCAAAGGTCGAGAGTTGAGAGTTTCTGAGGTCTTGCTGGTAAGCAGGGGTGTGTGACAGATCATTGGGAAGCCAGGTAGTTGGCAACAAGTCAGCTACTGACCACCTGGAGAAACGGATGGCCTGGATGCTGATGCATGATTCTGACTTAGCCAGGACTGCTGAGCTCTCCATGAGGGTAGGAGTGTCCTGTAGAGTGATGGCTTTCCAGAGAGGACAGCTAGTGCAGGTAACTAAAAACTGCCATGAGTTCTGTCCCCAGGATACAGAGGTGGATCAGATGTGGCTTCCTCAGAGGTGACTCAGGTGTCCTGACACAGTAACAACAAAAAAACAAAGCTTCCCAAAGTAGAGTTCTGTGCATAGGGCATAGGGAATATCCAAAAAAAGGATACAATGTGTTCCATTGTTCAAAATTATTTGTCATAGAGTCCTTTTTCCATGGAGCATCTCATGGACTGGGAAGTGAGTTATGTGGAACTCACTTTGGGAAATGTGCAATTTGCCATTGTAGGGGTGTGCATGAATTATGGGGCGTATTCATGAGGTGAAGCCATGTGTATCTTGGGTGTCAGGGGAGGCTTCCCAGACAAGATGGCATTTCAGCTGCCACTGGAAGCTGTGTTGAGGTCTCCTGGGCTGATAAGTAGCAGCTGGGAGAAGTTTGGGAAAGGGAGAAGAGTGTAGACTCCTGACTAGCACCTTGCACATTACATCAGATTTCTGTTTCATTATAATGAGAATCACCACTATGGATGAAAGGCTTTAGGCCCTTTTGGGTGAGGTTCTGGGAGAAACTTTCTGAGGGAGGACTGAGCAGAAATGTGGGAGGGTGAAGCTAAGTGTAGTTTATGGAACCTGAATAAAAGCTGACAACATAGAACATCCTTGTTCACTGTGAGAAAGAGCATCACCTAAGGTGGAGGGTGTGTTTCTTGGGCCTGTTTAGGTTTGAGATTTGGTCCCCCCCTTTTTGTTTTGAGACAGAGTCTCACTCTGCTACCTAGGGTACAGTACCATGGCCTCAGCCTAGCTCACAGCAGCCCCAAACTCCTGGGTGCAAGCAAACCTCCTGGCTCAGCTTCCCAAGTAGTTAGGACTAGAGGTACTGCCACCACACCAGGCTAATTTTTCTATTTTTAGTAGAGATGGGGTCTCAGTGTTGCTTAGGCTGGTCTTGAACTCTTCAGCTCAAGGGATCCTTCTGCCTCAGTCTCCCAGAGTGTGAAGATTACAGGTGCGAGCCACTGTGCCAAGCCTTGGGGTTTGGTGCCTGACTAGTTGACCAATGAATGGTTTATCAGCATTCTGTAAAAACGGATTAAAGTAAAATTGTTCGCTTTAGATTTAGAATATCTAAGTTCCTATTTGGGTATTTACTCTTAACTAAAATGCTACCAGATGCTGTTATAATAATGAAGTGACCATAAGAGGGCGCCAAAGACAAAAGCATGTTGCTATTTTCTGGCAGAAAGGCTTCAACAGAATGCTATCTGAAAATAGGGCATAAAAGGGAAGGAGAAAGATCTAAAGAGGGCAAAGAAGAAAAAGAAGAAAGGGTGAACTCACCGACAGAGGGTTACAGATTCATTTATAGTCTTGGTAGCAATGTATTAAAATTACAGAACAAAACAAAATCCACCCACTATTCAACTAGAGTCTGCTTAAAAAGATTTTAGAAAGGGACTTAAAAAATGTATTCTGAAGTACAGCTTGTGTTTGGCTCCAGACCCTGAATGCATTTGTGGGTGAATAGGGCCCTCTCTCTGAAGACAGTGTCTGTCTTTCTCCAGGCTCTAAGTGAAGATAATCCCTTCAGTTTTCACTCCTCGGCGTGCAGGTCAGGAAGGGCCGAAATGGAGAGACAAGACATTTCTTCCTGCCGTCTCATCCTCATTTGCTTCTAGGGAAAAGATTAAATTCTGTTTTAATATACTTAAAATGTACAAGAGTCATTCAACAGCAATGTTTTTTATTTTTGTTTGTTTTCCAAATAAATGAAAACAGTCTGGAGCTTTTCTGCATTGATTTCTGCAATCCTGATATGTCCATACGTATACCCAAGAGTTGAAAGAGCTTTAACAGTCACATGATTTCAAGACTTCTTCAGATTGTTTAGAAATACTTGTTCGGGTGGTGGAAAATTAAATCTTTTTGCTCCATTCTTCCCTGTAGCTTAATATTTACAAACAGCCAAACTGCTAACCTTCATTAAAATAAATGAATTTCAAAGAATTCTGTGATCCATGACAGACTATTTGGAATTTTTATTAAACAACACAAGAATTTATCTTGAAAAAATTTTTTTAACCCAGGAGCATAAAGTAAGAATTGCTTTTTTTAAGGAAACAGAGCTCTTTCTATGCGGGGCAAAATCTCCCAATGAAAGCAGAATTCAGCCAATAAATAATCATGCTTGAGAAAGTCCAAAAGACCCTGAAAACCTGCAGCTGGCCAGTCTTCCTTGGACACCTAGAAACCTCAAAATAGAGAGTGTAAAATAATTTCTAAGACTGGGAAACTGGTTTCAGGAATGGGGGCTTGTATGCCTCGTTAATCATATATACTTTATGTATTTTCCTTTTTCTTTTCTTTTTTTTTCCTTTTGGTGAGGATGTCAAAAAAAGTTATGTGGGTGTGATACAGGTAATTGCTTAAGCTTAAAAAAAATCCAACCCCACTGAACAACAAATCTCTGGTAGTGTTTAACATTGAAAGCTGTTTCCATGGAACTGAGGAAGCCGTTTTTATCCTGGAGAAGAGCTGGGCACTGAGACAATAAACAAGGTTAGGGATAAATGGATATCTTGTGAATAGAGAAGTGCTAAAAGTGGGGACCTCGTGGGATCAGTGTTTTGTGAAGCTGTAATAAATGTCTAGGAAGAGATGAAGGACAATAAACTCTTCAGGTTTGTGGAGGACACCAAATGCACAGAATGCTAGCTGGGCTGAGAGTCAAACACACCACAAAGGGAGGGGAGGAGGCAGAATCAAGTATCCAAGGAGAGGAGAGAGAGAGTAGGGAGGGGCAGGGAGGGAGAGAGAGAGAGAGAGAGAGAGAGAGATTTGCAGATTGCAAGTAGGCATGCCAAGTTGAAAGTTACAGAAAGGAGGTGTGGTGGAGTGCAATGGTAAAGCCAGGGTTTGGCTGTGTGGACTGTGTGGAGTGTGGAAATGTAACTCATCCATTATGGCCAAATAGGAGATCTGCTCAGCTTGAGCTCCCCTTTACATGTTAAAAGTTCTGTATAAACCATTTAGAATAGATTCTTTTAAATAAATGAAATATTCTCCTCCCCTGATAAAGTGTATAGAAAACAAGAGAAATATTTCCTTTTTCACTAGCTTCAAAGTTACAGGCATCAGTGTGTTACTCCTCTCTGAATTCCCCGCAGTGTTTGCATTTGGAAGGGGAGCAACAAATACTTGCATCATTAGTGAATGTCAGATGGGTCCTGCTAGCCATAGGAGGCAGGGAGAACGTGTCCAGAATCCTGCGCTGGGTTGTTCAAACTATTTCATCTCTTTCTCTCTCTTTCCTATTGTGTGTTGTGTCTTCTCCTTTTTCTTCCCTCTTTCTCTCATGAAATGCATCAAGCATACAGAAAAGGACAGAAAAATTTAATTATCATTTCTGAACCAACATTAACACAACATCGTTGTAATAATTTTAGCATTTTTATCTACTTGTTTTGGATTATTTTTTAAATAGGTAAAATATAGATATGTCATTGAGGATTCTTTCTGGATTTCTCAAAACCCTTTTCCCTCCTTCCCTCCCTCCCTGCCCGCCTCCCTCCCTTTCTTCCTTCCTTTCTCCTTCCCCAGAACTAATCACTTTCTCAAAGTTAGTGCATATTTCTTCTGTCTGATGTATTTTCGCTACTTTACATACAGTTGTTTTTAAAAAGCAATATCTAGTTTCTTTGTGGGCATTTAAAACACTTTACCTAAATGGTACATTGTATGTGTGGTTTTGCAGATTACTTTTGTCATTCAGCATTATGATTTTGAGTGATATCACAGTGATATATTTAGATCCAATTTATTCATGTTAATTGCTGCTTTGTATTTCATGATTTAATTTAGAAAAATTAAATTATCTATTCACCTTCTGATGGGCATTTAAATTTTTTTTTACAAGTTTTTACTGCTTACAAGCAATACTGTAATGAATGTTCTTGTATCACACTTTTTGCAATTCCCTTGAGCATATGGCTGAGAATTTTCTACCAGCAAAGCAGTCACCTGAAGTGTGGCTAGTTCAAATTGAGCTGTGCTGTAAATATAACATACATATTAGATTTTGAAGACTTAATATAAAAAAAATGCAAAATCTCAAAAATAGCAACATCCTGACCATATGTTAAAATGATACCACCTTGGATATATTGGGATAAGTAAAATAAATGATTAAAATTAATGTTACTTATTCTTTTTATTTTTAGTGTGGTTACCAGAAAATTTGAAATTATACACATGACTTGCATTTGTGACCAAATTTTTTTTTTTATTGTTGGGGATTCATTGAGGGTACAAAGAACCAGGTTACATTGATTGCATTTGTTAGGTAAAGTCCCTCTTATAATTGTGTCCTGCCCCCAAAAGGTGTGTCACATACCATGAACCCCCAGCCCCCCTTGTGACCAGATGTTTTGAACAGTGCTGCTACTAGTGTGTTTCTTTAGAATTCAGGTTTTGTGTATTCTTCTTATTTTCTTTGCCATTCTCTCTTTTTGCTAATAATGGCAGTGGATTTTTAGAGCTATTGCTTGCCTCTGAAAGAGGCTTTTCCATGGCAAACCCACCCATCATGTGATTTTTTTGTAACCTGCCCTCTTAGGCTCTCCCCGACTTTTTAATTTCTGCCAGTGCAGGGTGACTATTAGGGAAACTTGTGTGTTTTCAGATGCTTTGGATGGCTGAGGGTATTTGAAACTTGACTAGCGGATAAGAGAGGTGTGACTTCTTTATTTATGGAGTTTGGGGGTTATCACAGCACTCCATTATGCCTTCTCAAAATTATTGGTTTGAGATTCTGCTTAAGGACACAGATTTAGTTCTAAGCTATCACGCCCAAACTTATAGTATCTGTGAGTCAGCTTCTCTACCCAAGAAACTGAATAAATCTCTGAAATGCTAATCCATCTTTAAGGAGCCCAATAGTCAAGGTTTCAAGGGAGCGGTTCCCCTCCTTTTCTCCCCTACGAACCCTTGCCATTATTCTCTCTAAGAAGGCAGGGATTTGAGACACTCTCAATCCTGCTTGAGACAGGGATTGGGTATGCACCATTCTCGCTGCTATCACAGCAGCCTAAAAGATGGCAGCTAAGCCAAGCTGGAAGGAGCCTCTGTTCCCTATAGTGGTGGCTCCCCCATGTGTGACACGGCTCTGCTCTCTCGGCATCACCATTTCCAATGAGAAAATAAATTGCCTCTGTGCAGTTGCATGCAAAGCAGAGAGTTTAGCTGGCTGGAGCTGGGAGGTTGATAGAGAGCAGTTCTGTGCACCAATTGTTAGTGGGTAGAGCTAGGGATGATTTTTCATTGTCTGCTGAACTTCACGCACACCCTCTTGGAGTGGGTCTCAAATTCAAAAACAAATCTTCACAGTGGTTTTTCCAACCTGCTTAGTTTTAGAAGGATGGAGCAGTTGCCCGAATATTTCAAAACCCCACAAAGTTACATGACACCATTTATATTTTAGCAGAAATATTTCTGCTTGACATTTAACACTTCCATCTTCAAAGCTTTGTTTACACAAAAGGGGGGACTGTGCTGCTGTTAAAACCTGGGCTTTTTATGGTTAGGCAGAGATAGATTTGAATTATAACTCCACCACTCACATTAGCCATGCGGACTTAGACAATGTATGACCATCACAAACCTCATTTTCTGCATTTATAAAATGGAGACAACAATAGTATTGACTTTATAGGTTACTGGAATGATGATAGGTATGATTACAACTATTATTATAATGGAAGGCAATTTGAAAAGATTCAGGTGAATCCAGACCCTGGATGCTTTGGGACCCAAATGGTTGATCAAGTATACTTCAACCAATTATTTTCAAGCTGCCTCTGAGATGTGTTGCCTCATGAACTTGTTAACTCAATCTTTCCAGAAGATTGATTTTCAAATGGGAGCCCTGCCCCTAACTTCAGCATGCTGTTTCAAGAGTTTGAGAAACCATGGCCTGAAAAAAAAATCATATTAAATTTTACATTATGGTTTGAATTTAGAGAATTTTATAGAAATAAAATATTTTTTATTCCATAGTACTAACAGTGGGTCAGAAATCATGACAATATCTTCTTGGCTGGTAGGACTATGAAGGATATAGATTCTAAAAGTGGAGAGAGAGAGATGTAGGTGAGATTTTTGTGATAAACAGAGAACTGCTTTAGGGGGATTGTCTCTGTTTCATCTGTACTCCTGCAATTCTTTTTTAATATAAATTTTTTATTACTAGCAATTTTTTAATTAAATCATAACTGTGTACATTAATGCATTTATGGGGTACAATGTGCTGATTTTATGTACAATTTGGAATGCTTACATCTAACTGGTTAATATAGGCTTTACCTCACTTACTTAATTGTTAGGTTAAGACATTTACACTCTAGTTTTAATAGATTTGGCATGTACCCTTGCCACATGCACCATAGGTGAGGTCCCACCAAGTACCCTCCCTCCACCTCGCCTCCCCCCTCCCCTTTTTCATTCTGGTCTATAGTTGTGTTTTATCTTTTATATGAAGGTATGGTGATTATATATTGATTTCATAATAGTACCGAGTACATTGGATACTTTTTCTTCCATTCTTGAGATACTTTACTAAGAAGAATATGTTCTGGCTTCATCCATGTAAACATAAAAGAGGTAAAGTCTTCACCTTTTTTATGGCTGCAAAATAATCCATGCAGTATTCAATATACCACAATTTATTAATCTATTAATGGATCGATGGGCACTTCCATGACTTGGCAATTATGAATTGGGTTGTAATAAACATTTGGGTGCAAATATCTTCATTGTAAAATGATTCTTTTACCTGCCACTAGATGAGCGTAAGCTTCATTAAGCATGGCAGCAGTCAGACAGCCTGAGAGAGATCAGCATAACACATCTATTGCTGGCTAATCTCTTTGTTTTATTTGTTCTATAATAATATAATTTAATTTTATCTTGGCCAGGTATAGTGCTTTATACCTGTAATCCTAGCACTCTGGGAGGTTAAGGCAGGAGGATGGCTTGAGACTGGGAATCTGAGGTTGTGGTGAGCTATGATGATGCCACTGTGTTCTTGGCTGGGTGACAGATGGAAGAAAGCTCTGTCTCAAAAAAAAAAAAGAATATAAATAAATATATAATTTGATTTTATCCATTGATGAAGTGTATAAGAAAGTGCTGTTTGTCATAAGGTGGAGGAAAAGAGAGCTAGTGGGGCTAGGCCAGGCATTCTCAAAGAACACAATTTTACCCTAAAGGGGTAGAAAATTGGTTCCTGGGAGGCAAAAATCTGATTCCTTTCATGTATAAAGCACAGCTCTGCAGACATTATATCCAAGGTCTGACAATCAGGTTTGTGAACTTCCCGCCATGTGCTAACATTGGCAGTGCTGTACACAACTTGGTAAGGTTTTATAACCTTGGTATGTCAGTGTCTTACAGCTGTGTTTTTGTCAATGTGTGGCAGGGTCTTACTAAGTGGTGTTCATTGTTCTGTGTTTTGTGTGCCATAATGAAAATGTTGGAGCTTGAATTAGATCAATGAACAAACATTAAATTTCTTGTTAAACTTGGCAAGAGTGGAAGTAAAACCAGGGGCATTTTAGTCCAAGTTTATGAGGATAATGCCATGAAGAAAATGGCAGTGTGAAAATAGATTAAATGTTTTTCTGAGGGCAGAGAAAGCATCATTGATGAGGAGAGGTCAGGCGAGCCAGTAATGAGAATAACTGATGGAAACACTGCAAAAATCCATTGAATTTCACGTCAAAATCCTTGGCTGACTGTGAGAAGCATAGCAGACCAAGTCAATATTGATAGAGGAACAGTTAGGAAAATCATAACTGAAAATCTTGGCATAAGAAAGATGTGTACAAAAATGGTCCTGAAGAAGCTCACCAATGATAAAAAAAAAAAGAAAGAAAGAAAGGGAGAATCAAAGTTTTCCAAGACATTTTGAAGGGGCAAGACAATGTTTTGGATCATTTTATCACTGATGATGAAACATGGGTGTAGCAACATGACCTTGAAATAAAGCTTCAAAGTGTATAATGGAAGTCAGCCAGTTCTCCATGACCTAAAAAGTTTCATCAGTCCAAATTAAGAGTCAAAATGATGTCCCTAATCTTTTTTGATATCAGAGGGATTATTCATGATGAATTTGTTCCAACTGGACAAGTTAACTATTTAGAAGTGCTGAAAAGCCTGCTTGAATAAGTTAGATGAAAACAACCTGAACTGTTTGCCAATAGTTTATATCATGACAGTGCCCCAGCTTACACAGCACTATCTGTGAGGGAGTTTAAAGCCCAATAAACAAAAAACTGTATTGAAACACTTTTCCTATTCACTTAATCTGCCCCCCCCATGACTTTTCTTTACTTGAAGATAAAGGAAAATTGAAAGGAAGACATTTTGAAGACATTTAAGACATCAAGGGTAATGTGATGATAGCTCTGATGGCCATTCCAGAAAAAAGAGTTCCAAAATTGCTTTTTAGTGTGGGCTAGATGCTGGCATTGGTGCATAGCTTTCCACAGGCAGTACTTTGAAGCTGACTATAGTGATATTCAGCAATGAGGTGTGTCGTACTTTTTCTAGGATGAGTTTGTGAACTTAATTGTCATATATGCAGTATATTTGTGGTTTTAAAATCAAATGGGGAAGTAGTTTGGAAAAATTGCCTAAAATGGCCAGGGTTAGGAGAGTGATGATAGAGAAAGGCTAAGATACCCTGCCCAGATTTGTGTGTTGGCTTATCTGGGTTAATTCTTTTTTCTGGGGTAGTAATGGACATCTGAGGCCCAGATGGTAACTCAGCTTTCCTCAGGGCTCAGAGCTTCCAGATGTGCTCAATTCCCTGACCAGGCCTTCTGTTTGGAGGGGTTTGGAGTGAAAATCCTCCAGCCTTATACTCCTATTTTCCTTTTATACTCCTATAAATGCATTACATTAATGAGCTTGCTTACAATAGCTGCCTTACCTCATTTTCTTTCTGCTCTCCAATATGGCCTTCAAAGACTATCCCTTTTGTGTTTTACTTGCTGATGCTGTTTACTTCCAACACAAGAGAGACATACAGAGAGAGTTTCTGCTAATGGGTGAATCTCAGTTTTGCCCCTGACCTTATAACTCTTAATTTTCAAACAATATATAATTAGTTGGGTGAGTGAGTTATTGTGTTAATCCACATTGTAGGCTGTTCTTTATATTCATACAACCAACTCCACACAGGACTGGGTTCCACAGGCAAAGGAGCCAGCTGCTGCCTTTGGGCTGGTGGTGGATGTTCCCTCCCTACTTATAGTCAGGCAGAACTGACCCTGCTCTACCTCTGTCCAGCACAGAGTCTTATATAGGCTTCTAATGTTTTTGTTCTTATCTTGCTATATTCATGTGCTATGTAATGGTCAAGGGTTGATTGACCAGATCAACTGAATACAGGACAGCTGGTTCCATGAGATTATAATGGAGCTGAAAAACTCCTATTGCCTAGAGATGTCATAGCCATTGTCATTTTGAGGGCAACATATGCTGCACATGTTTGTGGTGATGCTGGGGTAGACAAACCTACTATTTCCAGTCATATAAAAATTTAGCACATCCAATTAGTTAAGTACATAATTTGTGATAATGATAATAAACGACTATGCTACTGGTTTGTGTATTTACTATACTACACTTTGTCTTCTTATTTTAGAGTGCACTCTTTCCACTTATTAAAAAAAAGTTAATTGTAAAACAGTCTGAGACAGGTCCTTCACTGGATATTCCAGGAGAAGGTGTATGTTATTGCCCTGAAGATCTTCTACTGGGACAAGATGTGGAGGTGAAAGACAGTGATATTTTTGATCCTGACTCTGTGTATGCCTAGGCTAATGTGTTTGTGTCTTAGTTTTTAACAAAAAAGCTGAAACAGTAAAATAAATTCAAAAACTAAAAATAGACAAAAGCTTACAGGATAAGGATATAAAGAAAGAAAATATTTTTGTGCAGCTGCATGGTGTTTGTGTTTTAAACTGTGTTGTTACAAGTTAAAAAAAGTTAAAAGTGGCTCGGTGCCTGTGGCTCAATCGGCTAAGGCGCCAGCCACGTACACCTGAGGTGGCGGGTTCGAATCCCCAGCCCGGGCCCGCCAAACAACAACCATGGCTGCAACCAAGAAATGGCTGGGCGTTGTGGCAGATGCCTGTGGTCCCAGCTACTTGGGAGGCGGAGGCAGGAGACTCGCTTGAGCCCAGGAGTTGGAGGTTGCTGTGAGCTGTGGTGCCATGGCACTCTACCCAGGGGGATAGCTTGAGGCTCCGTCTCAAAAAAAAAAAAAGTTAAAAGTTTAAAAAGTAAAAAAGTTACAGTAAGCTAAGCTTAATTTATTATTGAGGAAAGAAAATTAAAAATAAGTTTAGTGTAGCTTAAGTGTACGTGATTTATGAAGTCTACAGTAGTTATAGTGATGTCCTAGCCCTTCACATTGACTCACCACTCACTGACTTTCCCAGAGCAACTTCTGGTCTTGCAGGCTCCATTCATGGTAAATGTTCTCTGTAGGTACACCATTTTTTGTTTTTATATCATATTTTTACTACACCTTTTCTGTGTTTAGATATAGATGACACTATGTTAAACAATTGCCCACAGTATTTGGTACAGTAACAACCTGTCCAGGTTTGTAGCCTAGGAGTGAAAGGCTATACCATATAGACTAGGTGACCACCTAGGTTTGTGTAAATAAACTCTGTGATGTTCCCAAAATAATGAAATTGTCTAATGACACACTTCTCAGAATATACTATGTATCTTCACTGTTAAGTGAAGCATGACTATAGATGTCATGAACTGCCTGTATCCCTGAAGAGCATTTAGGGATTGCAAAAATCTCACATTGGCACCAAAATTGGCAAAAGTTTCCATTTCCATAATTACTTGCATTTCTTTTTTTTTTTAAATGAATAAGTTAAGACCCCGTGTCTCTAAATTTCAGTGAAATTTAGGAAACCTTCCATTTTCAAATGAATAAAGACATTGCTATAATGATGAAAAAGTAGATGACCTAAGAGTTTTTTTTTTTTTTTTTTAGTTTACATTGGGGCTATATAATGATTTTTTACTTTCTGTTGAGGCTTTCTACTTTACAAGTTTTTTTTTTTCCCTGTACTTTGAACTTCCAAGGTAATACAGCCTGAGCTATAATATGCTTTTATTCTTATCACACAAAACATGGCATGGTGGTCCTCCTAAAGCCAGATGTTTCCAAAACTAGTTCAGGAAGGGGAACTTTTTCAAGAGAAAGGCAGGAAATAATCCAACTGCTAGTTATGGGGTCATTTCATCCACAGATAAATGAATGACTGGCTTGGGAGTCATTTGTGATGTAGCAAGGGGTAAGCACATCCCATGGGAAAGACAGACCCATCCCCCCCACCCCCGGAATTCTAGAAAGATTAACGTTAAGGAGGAAAAGCTGTGCTCTTGCTGATAATAAGGAAAGTACACATGGGCTACATGACTTCTGTCACAGGAGAAAAGAATGTTTGTTGTAAAGGAAGAGAAGCAGCTGGGGTCATTTCCTGAACATCTCTCCAGGGTGTGGGGGCCCTGCCACCTAACAGCCCGTATTCCACAGAAGAGAAGAACTTCTGTGGTGTTAATTTGCTATTGAACATGGATTTGGTTCCATAGGATCAAGCTTTCTATGGTGACTTGTTTGAAATCCTGGCTTCCTGGGCAGTGCTCTTCAGGGATGTAGGCAATTCTGACCACTGTGGTCAGGGTAATTAAATATTTAATATTAAAATACTCAAAGAACTTAAATTAGACCTCCCTTTTGACCTTACAGTCCCACTACTAGGCATCTACCCAGAAGAAAAAAATCATTCACAGAGACATTTGCAATAGATTGTTTATTGCAGCTCAATATACAATCACAAAGATGTGGAAACAACCTAAATGCTCATCAATTCAGGAATGGATTAACAAACTGTGGTATATGTATACTATAGAATATTATTCAACCATAAAATGATGGTGACTTTACATATTTTCCATTAACCTGAATGGAATTGAAGCACATTCTTCTTAGTAAAGTATCATAAGAATGGAAAAACAAATATCTAATGTACTCAATACTAATATGAAGCCAGTAGATTATCTAATTCACACCCACATAGGAGAAAAACTAAATTCAATTCACGTTGTGGGGAGGGGGAATGAGGAAGGGAGGAGAGGGGAGGAGGAGGAGATTGGTGTGCTTCCACTCAATGGGCACAGTGTAGGGGTATATGACACACTTTCTGGGTGGGGGACACAACTACAAAAGGGACTCTATCTAACAAATTCAAATATTGTTGTTTGGTGGTTTGTACCCTCACATTAACCTGAAATAAAAAAAAATCAAATATTAAAGTCGAAGTTTTAGCTGAGACCCAAATACAATGGGTGAAGATAACACAATAAGGGACCAGACCATGATGCAAAGATTCAGAGAAAATATTAAAAAAAACTAGTTTTATGTTTCTTAAGCATGCATTCACATTAGAGGTAAAAACAGTTCTGATTTGGAGATTAAAAGAAAGTGTGAAGAGAATTTCTTTGGCAAGAGCTTCATGGTGAATAGCACCATCCTCACCACAGGAGGAGTGAGTTGTGTCTGACCTCACCTGAAGCCCGGTGAGGTGAACTTTACCAAGACTACTCAGAGAGCTGGAATGATTCCTGTAGAAAGGAGGAGATAGTGTCTTGGTCTTTGACCCTTTGGTTCTCACTGGGTAAGTCTTAAAAGAATTAGAGATGGGCTGCCTACCTGCTGGTGGATGACTCAGAGGGTCACCTCTCTGTGCTGGGATCACACTGTGCCGGGGAAAGGGGTGTATTTCCCAAGAACTAGATGCCTGTATGTGTATAAGAGAGCTGAGTCCCAACTAGCAGGAGCTTCTGAAGGGTCACTAGGACCCAGTGGAAAGAAACTAGAGATAGACTGCTTTAGGGCTGTAGACAAAAGAAAGTGAGCAACAGGGCTAAAGATAGATATGCCTGTGTCAAGGAAACTGCAGATGAGAAATCAGTAGTAGTGGGACTCTGAATAACTTGGGAAGGTGCTCTTCACAAGAGAATCAGAGTGGTGGTATAGCGCCATCAGGTAATTAACTATTGAGCATAGGCTATTACCAGTCAGGTGAAAGCTTTCCTGCTCCCTTGCTCTTTTCTCTCCCTAAGCCTCAGTCCTGGAGTGCGAGAAACTTCAGCGGTGAGTGACAGAGAAAGTGAGCAAGAAAGATGGAAACCGACTACCTAGGAAGCTATTGCAGGTAGATGGGGAGTAGCTGGAACTTGGAATGAAGTTAGAAGCTTTATAAGGACTGGGCATTCTAATTGCCCTTTTGAACTTATGATGGTAGGTTTTTTCTCCTACAAGTCATTAGAAAAGTCATGAAAACAACCTGAGTTTTATATAAGGAAAGAATACTTACTGCACTGAGTAAATTTTAAAGGAATACAGAAAGACAAATTAGGAATGCTTTGTGACTGTGTTGTGCTAGTTGAATGTATTGGTTTTATCCAGAAATTATTGCTTCATGTGAAGAGGTGATAGTGTTGGCCATGGAACATTCTCTTTAATGCTCATCCTTTAGTGGGTAAACTTTGGGGTATCTTTCTAAAAATCTTCCTACATGGGGCTTGCCCTGGGCCTTCTGAGAAACCAGGTCTGGAAGATGTCCAACACCCCTGAATCTTTGCTCTGAGTAGAGTCAGGGCCCTGTCCCTGGGTTATGCCTCAGGTCACAGGATTAGCATGATGTGGTTGTGGTGAAATAACCTTATGAAGCTAACCACTGCTGGGACCCTCTCCTCTCCCCTGTGTGTTTGTGGGTATATGTCTATCATTGCACTTGCCACATCATATTACAATTATCTGCTTAGGCACTGTATCAGTCTGCTTGGGCTGCCATATCAGAATACCACAAACTTAAACAACAAAAATCTGCTTTCTCCTAGTTCTGGAGGTCAGTTGTCCAAGATCAAGGTGCCAGCATTGGTTTCTAGTGAGGCCCTTCTCCTTGCTTGTCAGATGGCTGCCTTCTTGGTGTGTTCTCACATGGCCTTTTCTCTGTGTGTGTGTGTGTGTGTGTGGGGAGACAGAGAGCAGAAGAGAGAGATGAAAGAGAGAGAAGGAGAGAGAAAGGGGAGGAGAGAGAGAGGGAACACTCTGGTAGCTAGAGTGCAATGGTGTCATCATATTTCATTACAACTCCAAACTCCTGGGCTCAAGTGATCCTCCTGCCTCAGCCTCCCAAGCAGCTGGGACTATAGTATCACACCACCACGCTCAGCTATGTTTTTTTCTATTTTTTTGTAGAGATCATGGCAGAGGGGGGAGGGTCATGTCACTCTTGTTCAGATTGGTCTTGAACTCCTAGCCACAAACAGTCCTCCTGCTTTGGCATCCCAGAGTGCCAGGATTACAGGTGTGAGCCATTGCACCCAGCCTCTTCATTTTCTTATATGGACACAAGCCCAGCAGAATTAGAGCCCCCCATCTAAGATTTAATTTAACCTTAAATGCTTTCTTAAACTTCTATCTCCAAATGCAATCATAGTGGGAGTTAGGGCTTTAACATACAAATTTTGGGGGGCAATTTAATATATTTAGGCACTATTCACTGCTATCAGACTGTGAGCTTTCTTAAAGACAGAGATACTATATTATTAATTTTTATATGTCTATTACTTAGCACAATGCTTAATACATAGTAGGTGTTCAGTCAATGTTTTTATGTGTGCTCATTTGATTTCTAGACCCTCTGTTTGGTTATTGTCTTCTTGTGCCCTTGTCTCACTTGAACCCTGTCATGGACAAATGTCTATACCCGATGCAGCAGTAATCATTGATGTTCACCAAATAGCTTGGGCTCTCTACTTCCTGCAAATCTGGTAGTATTGCATTTCTTGGATCCTTGTGACTGTAGGAAGCCTGGGATTAGTGCTGGACAATGAGTTGTAAGTGGAAGCATTAGGG
The DNA here is from genome assembly GCA_963574575.1 of Galagoides demidoff. Taxonomy (NCBI): domain Eukaryota; kingdom Metazoa; phylum Chordata; class Mammalia; order Primates; family Galagidae; genus Galagoides; species Galagoides demidoff. The sequence goes on along the minus strand of CAUYQV010010922.1, from coordinate 35,892 downwards.
ATCCTTCAAAGCTGGAGCATTTATGGATGATATGAGACTTCCAGAGATCTCTTACCCTGTCGTGGTGGCTAGCAACACTTTTGGTAGAGGCTACTTCCTTAGTTTGCATCCTGGAAGTAGAGTCCCTGGCCAACTGTAGTGAACATGTAGTTGAGCAAGACATGTATGACTGTTTTAAGCTGCTGAAACTTTGGGGTTTATACTATACACAAACTGGTTTATTCTAAACAATATGTTGTCTTATCTCCTTCAGCTCCCTGTACCATTCAAAAGGTGCCAGAGCACACCTAACCAACTTCATATGTTTTAGTCAGAGGAGGAGGCTTCCCTATCTCATCCTTCCCACTTATTGAAATTCCACTCATGGTTATGCTCAGGTTAATTCTTCCTCCATTAAGTATTCCTCTGCCACACCCAGTGGTAATCTGTCTTTTCCTTTTCAGGGTTCCATGTGATTTTGTGATTTTCTACTGTAACCTCATTCATACTTGAAATGCAGTAGTTTGTGTGTTGGTCTATTTCCCCTACAATATAGCAAGTCTGGTCTGATCAGTCAAAATCCTCACTCACACTCCAACCTCCAGCAGTGATTTGTTCAGAGATGACCATGGGACTCAGAACAGACCAATCAGGTCCTCTCACAGACTATTACACTATTACACATGAAACAGACTATTACATATCTAATACATATGTCTTTCCTCACAGCAGTTGGAAAACCTGATAAATGATGGCTGAACTGAATTGAAGCTTTCTCTCTACAGTCATCACCATGCTTATTATCTCTTCTAACAAGTGGTAGTGGTGATGGGTATGTTAGCTTCCTGAATTGGAAAGAACATGGAATTTGGTTCTGGCATGCACCAGTTATGTATCTTTGGGCAGGTCACTCATCTTGTGAGTCTTGGTTTCCTAATTTGTGAAATGGGGACAATGCTGAGTAAAGGGTAGTGTTTGACAAATTATAGAAGAGACTTTTTGGAACACTTGGCCTTTGCAGTTTCCCTTCAGAAGAACTAGGGGATCTTGTAGAGTCCTTTTTAATTTTTTCCTTTAATTTTAGGCAGTTCTAAAGCTTGTCCTTGAACCTGTTAGTGAAGGTTAATGTATGACAGTAAGATATTTAGGTGAATTACATTGAACATCTGTAAAGGGTGTTTGATTGCTATTTCTATAGGACATTTTATCCAGAAAATTCCTTGATCTTGGATCTTTCTTTTTTTTTTTTTGTTGAGACGGAGCCTCAAGCTATCCCCCTGGGTAGAGTGCCATGGCATCACAGCTCATAGCAACCTCCAACTCCTGGGCTCAAGTGAGTGTCCCGCCTCTGCCTCCCAAGTAGCTGGGACCACAGGTGCCCACCACAACGCCCGGCCATTTTTCGGTTGCAGCCATCATTGTTGTTTGGCAGGCCCGGGCTGGGGATTCAAACCCACCACCTTAGGTATACGTGGCTGGCACCCTAGCCGATTGAGCCACAGGCGCTGAGCCGATCTTGGATCTTTCTTATCCTGATAAGCTTATCTTTTCACTGTAGCAGAAAGGCCCTTGTATTAGTCAGTATGCCTTTCCATTATGGTGGGAGTAGGGGTGGGGAGCCACAATCCCTTAGTAGGTAAGGGAATTTATTGGTCCAAGGGTAGCTCTGGATTTGGGTTCACTTGGATCCAGGTGACTAATCGTTGTCAACAGAACTTCTCTGATGCAATTTCTTAGATTTGCTTCTTTTCTGTCTTGATTTCATTCTTTAGTTTCTCATGATAGGCTACCTTTTCTTCTCTCAGACAAGGAAGATGGGTACTAGAGGTTATAACCTTATTTCCTAGCAGCATTATGACCCCCAAAGTAAGAAGCATTCTTTCTCACTGATTCTACTAGAAGAGTCCTGGTAAAGAATCTACTTGGTCTGATTGAGTCATATAGCTGTCTCTGAAAAAATCACTGCTGAGGCTGAGGTGAGAATTCTAATTGATCAGGTTGGGTTTCAAGCCCATGCTTGTGGGGGTGGGGGAGCAGGAAGAGGGAGTGCCCTATGGTTGACAGCTCCTCAGGTCTCCACAGAAGAGGGAAAGGGTACCTTTGGGGGAAGAAACTGGCCAGGCAAATAGAACATGGTATTTTATTATACAGAACTTTTCAGTGTCTGTGGTCCTTGACCTATTTTATTATTATTTTTTTCTCTAGAGGACTCCTTTCATTAAGTGTCTTCCTTACACATAATGCATTTTCTTCCAGTGTTGACTTCTACTTGGAGTTACCGATTATTTAATTGGAATTAAGGGGCTTCTTAACCTTCCCCCAACAAGTAAGTTCAAATAGTGAATGCCCAGTGGATTCCTTGTAGTGTCTCTACAAGGAAAGAATGAAGATCATAACATCATCTGAACTGTTTGGATGATTAGTTGTTCATTTCTTAAACATTTTCCCCAGGGTTGAAAAAGCATGTTGGATAAAGCTTTAGCCTTCACATAGGTAGTTAAGGAGACAAACATTGCTGCTTCTGGGGAGCCTGTGGCAGAGGCTATGACTTTAAAAACACGATCTTATGCTTTGGTAACCTAGCAGGAGGACCAATAATATATATATAACTAAATTCTACAATGTAAGCCTGGTGAGACTCAAGACTCACATTTGTAGTTGTGGCTCAGATTTCGTGGCACGTGTTACCAGTATGACCAGAAACTCATGCCCAAATCCTGCTCTGTGAAATCCTACTCACTTCCTGATCCTTAGGACAGCACATGTTCACAAGGGGCTGCATGCCCAGGTAGGGTTCTCTGGGAAAGGCTGGATTGGAGTATATTGCATGGGCCTGGGATCTAAACAGTTTCTCTAATCTCTTCAAGAATCAAATTTTGGAATTTATGCTACTCTCTAGTTGGGCACATGAAAGAGTAAAATTGGAGAGATGTTGAAGTATTGATGTGATTAGATCTGCAGAGCAGGTGGGATTTTACTTCATTCTCCAGCTGCATGTGTGAGGAAGGAAGAGAAAAGAGAAACGATTTGGCTCCTGTTGGACCCTGAAAAGATTTCTTGTTTTTCTGCTTCCAAAGGAGGACTCACAGTTAAGTGAGTGCAGCCCCTTAAGGTTCAGCAGCCCCACCCAGGGTAACTAGAGCTTAATCAATATTCTGGACCCTAGACTAATCAAATCACTACCCCTTTCTTTGAGGAAATGAGACCTCACAAAGGCAGAATTAGGTCTGATGTAGGAGAGGGTTTGGGGATGATTTCTCCCCAGTATTTTATTTTGTTCCATCTTCTGGCCTAACTAAAAATCTTGAAAAAATAAGCCTTGTAGTTACCTCTGACCAGTAAAAACTCACCCACAAAATTTACCCAGTACTGTTGTTGATGAGACTATGACATATATCCCAACTAATGAGTACATTGCAAACTTTCTGGGTGGGGGGCACATATATAGCTTTGACTTAAAATATACAAAAGCAAACAACATAATCAAAATGTGTGAAATAAAAATTAAAAAGGAAAAGAATCAAGAAGCCCAACAGAAACATCAATTTAATGGGATTAGTAAAGACTCAAAAAATGACTTGATTAGACAATGAAAATGAGCTGTAGCACTACAGGGGCTGAGACAATGTTAACTAATATTAAAAAGAGAGAATATGATGAGGGGATGGATGCTCACGATTCCACCTTTTTCCTACTAGTCTGGCTAGACCTCCTGTCTCCGATGTGCATATAGTGCAATTCTACCCAGTCTTTATTTTGCCCTATCTCTGAAACTTACCAGCCTCCCATGGATACTTCCTTACCCATGCCTGCATTGCTTCCACTAAGCTTCCTATTTTTTTTTTTAAGGTAAAGTCTATTTTATTATAGAGGGGGTTGGGGTGCTCTCACTGAATAGGCATGGGGTGGGGGTGTTTGGCACACCACAAGAAGGACTCTACTTAACAAAATCAAATATTTTGACCTGGTTGTTTTTAACCTCACATTAACCTGAAATAAATTTACTTAAAAAAAAAAAAGGGAATATGACATATATACAAAAGAAAATCGTGAACCAACAACTCAAACATTTTCATTGTATTATATATAGGCGTTTCTGCAATGATGTGATATGACCATTCTTGAAAAGGCCATCATTCTACAAAATCACAGATTGGAAATTAGAGAGATTGTAGGAAAACATGGTAGGAAAAAGAGCACTCAAAACTTATGCAACTTTGTCACCAATTAAAAACCAATTGCAATCATAATACAAATTCTAGCACAGTAAAAAAAAATCCTTGTTAAATTCCTAATAGATGAAAAATACTATAATAGATCTGGACTTTGCCTAAAAAAAAAAAGAAATAGGAAGCTTAGTGGAAGCAACGCAGGCATGGGTAAGGAAGTGTGGAGGCTGGTAAGTTTCAGAGATAGGGCAAAATAAAGACTGGGTAGAATTGCATTATATGCACATTGGAGACAGGAGGTCTAGCCAGAGTAGGAGGAAAAAGGTGGAACCGTGATCATCATGTACATACCATATTCTCCCTAGTTTGCTACAATTGGGGCAAAATATTGCAATGTTAGCCTTGGTACATGACCTAACATGACTTCTGTGTTAAATTAACATTGTTTCTTAATTTTCCAGTCTTATATGAACTACTTTGCATTATAGAAATATAGGTTGTAGAAGAACATGCTGTGCATTTCTGAGACACATGCTAACAACTATTTCATAGTTATTTTGAGTTTCATTTATAAATGGGAGTAAGTACATTTGCCTCAGACCTGTTAAATGAAATTATGTATGTGAAAGTGTATGCGGCTGATGAATGGTCATGGTATTCGGTCTTTGGTAATGTGATCTTATAATGGCATAAGATTACTCTTTCTCTACTTCCTTATTATCCAGCTTTGGGAAAATTTCTTAAATATTTTGTGCTCCAGTTTCCTCACCTGTGGAATGAAGATAATAATGTCTGCCTCAGAGAGCTGTTGTGAAGATCAAATGTGATGTCACATAAAGTACTTGGAATAACTCTCATTTATGTGAGAGTTCTTCTTAATTATCAGGTCATTATCATGCCAATACTGAGAAACCAACACATTTAAGGCAAATTTAAACACCTTTCTCCTCTTCAACAAAACAAAAGTGAAAAACAACCCTCAACCAGATACCCCTCCAAATTTTCTAAATTCCATCAATAGCACATGCCATGTGCTTTTGGGGGGGACTTAATCCCATTTGCTTCATCCTCCATGCATCCTGCAAACTGTAGCTCTCAACCACTCTTTTCCTTGCTCAAAAATATTGACTTTTTAAAATTAAATATAAGTAAATATTTACCTAACCTATCAAATACTTATACATAGTGCACTATATACTGGATACTGGGCACCATTTTAACACAAATACTAACTCATTTAGTTCTGTGAGGTAGGTAGTGTTATCTCCATTTCATAAGTGAGAAGAAGACTAAAGCACAGAGAGGTCAGGACACTTGCCCAAGGCAATCAGCTTGTGAGTGGCATGCATGAGACTGCGTGCAGATTTATCTACTGTTCAGGACTGGTGGACCTAACCCTAACCCATGCTGTGGGGTGCACTTGAACAACACTGCTGATTACATTGATCAGTTATAGTTATAATTATTTAATTCATTCAACTTACACTCTGTGAAAGAAAAATTTCCCAATCCTAGTTTTCTTTTTCCTCCTATCCTCAAAAGTTGGTGTTTTACTTCCAAAGGAAAAATTTATTATGCAGCTTCCTTCATTTAAAAAACATTTAACAACTGATTTGTGTGTTGCATGAAAGTTACACATTTCCTAAGATGCATTTGCTATTTTATTTTCTTTCATTCAAAAATGTGTCAGTAATCTTTTTGTTAACACGAAGATAAAGGATTAGTAATGCAAGATGCAGTTTTCTTGTAACCTTCTTGAAAGCAGACTATAGTTTCTTATCTGGCTCCAACATTCATTTTCCTGAATTGAAAAAAAGGCGACTTAAAATGAAATAAACCACATTTGATTCCTAAGAGCCTCACTAGCAGGGAAATGTACTGAGAAAGGAAGACTTGGATTCCTGAAAGCCCCTCTGCTCCCCAAGTGAGGGAGCTGACTAAGTTTGCATTTTAAAGTACTATATAAAATATAGTACTATAAAAATAGTAATACAAAAAAAAAATGTGAATTTTCTCTCATTTGATCACCTATCAGAAGATACAAATGATTTTATTCCCTGAAAATTCAGGTTGTTAGGGGGAAAAAACCCAGCAAGGTAAGTGTTCACGACTTCAGTTTAAAATTTTGTTTTATTTATCGAATGCCTACTCTGAGCAAGGAACTCAGCAAGGTGCTAAAAGCATTCAGAGAAGACAAAGAAAAGCCCTGCCCTTGAGTCTTACCCACTGTCCTTGACCCATTATGGTGAAGGAGGCGTATGTGGGGAGAAAAGCACTACACTTGATTTTCACTTCAGACTGCAATGTTCAAGCTTAAGTAGAGGGAGTGGATAGGTCTTTTATGCTCTTTTATTGATAAGCTGAGTGAGCTTACCTCAGTGTCCCATTTCAGCAGGTGTTCATGTGGGGGTGGGGACTCCAGCTATTTGAAATGTCACGTAGATGGGAGACTCATTTGCCCCGGAATCTTTTAGGTGGAGCTAAGGGAATTCCTGAAGCTGGTAGTGACTCCTCACGTTGATGGGGCTGAGGGGATTCCTGAAGCTCCTAGTGACTCCTCACATCTGCCAATTCTGCACATGAACATTCAGCTTTGATGGAAACGTGTGACTGTGTCCAGAGCACCCTCAGGGCATTTTAAAGCATGCTACCTTCAGCTCAACTCAGCATACATTTGGCCTACTCTGTGCCAGACCCTGGCCTTGTCTGGGAAGGAACATAGGTGAACAGAGCTGGTTCCTACCCTCCAGGAAATACTTTCAACATACAATAAATGTGAAGATGGAGGTGAGTGCCAGTCCCATGAGGACCAGAGGAAGGGAACATGGACCAAGGTGAGGGTCCAGGGAAATCTTGGAGAGAACATTAGCTGGAGTGTTGAGGGTGAGTGCCAGGCAAGGGAATGTGAGAGCCACTGCAAGAAATCATCATGAAACACAGCAGGAAGTTCCACTTTGTCTCTGGTCAGGCCTAGAATGTGCAAGTGGGATTTGGCATAGAGGCTTTGGTGTGCTTTGTGAGAGTAGTTCTGTGATGTGATGGCAGCCTCCTGTGCCTGAGGAGCTGCAGGAGCTGGAAGATCAGTGGTAGCCTCCTGATTGCCTCTCCACTGGAGAAGTGAGACTCTGCTGAGAGGAGCGGGTTGGGGAAATGAAAGCTAGAACAGGAGAAGCAGCCGACCCAAAGACCAATGGGAGAAGTGCAGACCAGGAGGAGGAGGGCACTGATCTGGAAGGGGTGGTGAGACTTTATGTGATTGTGGGGCTGATTAGGGGCTAAGTTTTGCTGGGCAGGAGAAATGGAAGAGCAGGAATCCCAGGAAAAAGGAACTTGAGGACAGTGGTTCTGATAATCAGCCATATGCTCTGCCCAGCTTAAGGCAGAAAGTGAGGCCACAGAGAGTTAGAAAGTGGGAGAGCTGGAGGGAGCAAGGCAGTGTCCCTCTCCTTGGAATGTAAATATCCCTGAGGGAGGCAATGAAGCCCCTATTATTATCAAACCTGAGTCCACTAGAGCCTCTGGCAAGGAAAGTGTGATGGCAATGCTCCTCCTCCCTCCCATGGCCATTGGGCTGCTATATACATATATTTTTTATGGATTTAGTGAAAGCATTTTCTAAATATTACCTGGAAATGAACCAGAAATTGTCTAGAAAGTGGCTATGTTGGCTGCAACAGCTTCAAGTACTGATCTCACTAGGGTAGGAAATGCTCAGATAAGGAATAACAAAACTGAAATTGGACCTGAGAGATGAGACCCGGGGAGGAAGTTCATATAGGTGGGTCTTGGGAAGAAAAGGCAGGGCACAGTAGAGGGAAGTGTTCAAAGATGAATTGGATTAAACTGAATTCAGGGCAGGCTCTTGGAGGAGGTCAGGTGGGCTGCTCAGAGAGGGGGAAGCTTATGGCCAAAACTGTTCATCAGGAGCCTTGGCACCTACCACAAGTAGCTCCTTGGCATACTCCTCACCCTTAGTAGGCTGGGTTTGCCAGAGGCTAATGCCATCTGCTTTGTTCTCTGACCCCTCAGCACCCAACCTTACACCCAGGATGTATGCATAAGTGGATCCCTCATCTGGAGAATGTTCCATTTTTGAGAAACTTAATTAGAAACAAATGGAGAGAGGAAGTGAAATCTCAGGGCTCGAAGGAGGTCTGGCTGGGAGGGGAGAGCAGGGATGTGACTTAGCCATCATGCTGCTAGCCAGAAGTACTTCACCCTCCAGTGAAGGAGATACTGTAAGAAGGAGAGTTATTTTGAGATGCAGAGGAGTAGTCTAGTGGGACAAGGGATATTTACCAAGGTTTCTTCTCCCCCATCCATGTGGACCAAACCCCTCTTGCCCACTATTTCCACCCTTCTCCAAATGACCTTTCTTCTCCATCCTACACAGCCTGCCACATTCATTGAAGGAAGATACAAAAGAACACAGAAAGAGTCAATTCTTGGATATTGAGTTTCTAAATAGATTTAAAAAACTCATAACAGAGGCAACATTCTTGAAAGCCAATGCTTTTGATTCGGAAAAAATATATTTTTTTACTTCAAAAGAGTCAGCCCTAAAGGAAGCTGGAAATACAATTCATCACAAATCAGTGGTTCTCAACCCCATCAGACCCAGCAGGCTCCCTTTTCCTTTTAATTCAACCTTTCTATTACAGAAAATCTCAAAAGTCCACACCACTTGAGAGAAGAGTAAAATGAGCCTGATGTACCCATGATCCAGCCTCAATAATTATTGATATGTGGCACATCTTGTTTTATCTCTAGCTGGCCCTTGCTGCCACCCTGATAGTTTCAAAGTAAATCATAGCATTTTATCATTGAAAATAAAGGAATCTGTTAGAAAACATAACCTCTATTTGATTACTACATTTAGAGATAATTAATGATTCCTTCATTACCATGTTCACATTTCCCTGATTAACTTACACATTTTTAGTGATCTGTTTGAACCCCCCTTTTATAACTGGTACTTTGCAATGTTTCCTTTATTATCCTGAAGTAAAATTAATAGATAAACCTGACCTACCTACATTATTAAAAAATAATCAATATAATGCCCTAACTGAAATACAAAGGAAAAATAAAAACTACTTAAAACACGTATTTAAACATTTAGGTGCTTAAATACCACAATACTAGAAAATATAATAATGTAGTTCTATGCTTGAACTGGAATATTGAGCCACAGTGAATGTGGCAGCCTTGAACACAGACTGTTATAGGGGTGTCATGATTAAATATTATAAATGGTATTGCCATTAGTGACATACTTTTTTTGAAATGAATAACTCTTGAGAAAATTTCTAGCAAAAGAGAGCTTAACCTTTTCTTGATTTACAATGTTGCTGCTGTCCTAGAAAATTTAGTGCATTTTTTATTGTAATTTAAAAAAATTTCCGATTAATATGAGAGTATAAATGATTGTTATAAGGTTTGCATTTGTTATGTAAGGTCCCTGTTATAATTGTGTCCCACAATTAGCCATAAAGGGTAAGCCATATACCCTTATACTGTGCCCAGTAGGTGAGACAACACCAATCCCTCTCCTCTCCCCTGTGTCCTCTCCCCTCCACCCAATTTGAATTAAATTGAGTTTTGCTCTTACGTGGGCATGTATTAATTCATCTACTGGCTTTGTATTATTATTAAGTACATTGTATACTTGCTTTTCCATTCTTGTGATACTTTACTATTCAGTGTATATTTAAAGTGTGCAAAAGTTACCGTGTGTTTATATGTAAAGTGAAATTAGGTTCTGTGTGCAAATATAAGTGATTTTTAAACCTATATAGCTGTCTAGGGGAAATATTCAAAAGTCACGTGGGATATATTATCTTTATTGGTGAACTATTCCAAGCAACCTGAGATGACTGTTTTTCTTGGCTTCTTCTGCTCACTAAGTACCAGAACCATTTGAGATCAAAGGAGATTAAAGAGACTTGAGAGCTAAATTCAGTATATGATCCTTAATTGAGTTCTGGGTAGAACCATAAACAAGCTATAAAAAAATATTATTTGGATAATGGGTGACATCTGAGTAATAAATTATACAATGGATAAGAGTATTTATGCTAAATTTCTTGATTATATTGGTAATTATGAATCTATTCTTGTAACTCTTCCATAGATTTGGAAGTTTTTGAAATAAAATGCTCTTGGGGAAATGTCGTCATGAATTTTCAAAATTGCCTGAGGGGGGTGTGTAATACCATTCCCATTGAGAATTGGTGCCATAAGTAAGAGATTCCAGAGGGAAGGGGGTTGATTTGGGCGAGATGCAAGAGGGTTAGAAATGGAAGTGAGGTTCTTTCCTCATGCCCTGGTTTGGCCTGGGTACCAGGACGGACACCTAGAAACGCCTTTAAATTTGATAGTAGTAATGACTTGTAATCCATTTTTCCTCTAAAACTTTGGCAGTGGCAGTCTTGCTAATATTCCCCAGGCTACAAAAGCATGGAAGAAGTAGATTCCCAGAGGCTCCAAAATATTAATGGTGAGTGAAAATGGCTAATAAAGGGTGAGGAGTGCATGTCAGCAGATACCAGCAGAGGGCTGAGGTGGCTATGGCCTAGAGGCTCCCTCTCTGCCCACTCTCACATCCTGGACTCTAGTGCTATCTTTGGAAATTAGCTGCTACCCTGGGTAAAAAGGGACTAAAGAGCTGAGTCTGGGGTGCAGGGCAGGGACACACATAATTTCACTGGGTTAAATGTGAAATATCTGAATGACCACTAATTTGATTAAATTTACCTGGAGTAATACATGTTTTCTGCTGTTGAGTGAACATGGGTACTCAAGGTAGAAATTGAGAGGAGTTATAGAAAATTAAGTTCCATTTCTTTTGGCAAGCCTAATTTTGTGGTTTGTAAAAGCTTGAATCTGCTAAAGTAGTTAGATCAGACTTTACGGAATAGAGTACTCACTTTCTAAATTCCGGAGAACATACTTATTTTATTTCAGTAAAATAAGGTCTTCAAGTCATTATTTCAGTCATTATTTGTTTCAGGTCATTATTTCAGATTTTCAGCATCATTGTTTCAGTTCTCAGGTATGTGGGAAGTTCTAGATGTCTTGGGAGGTGGGGTCTCCTTTCCAGATCTCTAATCCAGAAAGTGTAAGGAAGACAATTTGTTCATTTGGTTAAAAAAGAATCAATTTCAAGACCTGTTTGTCTTCCTAAATGAGGCCTAGAGAGAATGGGTCCCCTGTGGAAGGAAACCTGTGTGCCTTCAGCCTGGCTCTCTTTGTTTAATCAGGGGATGCCATAGGAACCTGCTGGGGCAGATGGCTGAGATCCTATCATGGCAGCACCAGGACTTAGGAACATTAATTTTAAAGGGGGATTAAAGTACAGAAGAACATTTTCGAAACATCATGTATTTTCCAAAGCACCTAGGTCTACTCCCCGGCTACCTGTTTATGTGACCGGTCTTTGGAACAGAACCTGTAACAGAAGCAAGGGAGCTTTTATTTTGACTCCGTATTGAGAATCAGTATTGTCTTGTTAAGATACCAGGAGGGGTGCCTCCCTGCTCTCATTTTTGGTTGCTTGGCCTATGAGGGGGAGGAAGAGTTTTGTATTCTCCCAACCTAGAAGCTCATGCTGTCTCTGGGATTGAGACTGAAGCGTTTTTTTGTATACTGCAGCATCCCTGAGGGAGTCCTTGGCATAGGAGCAGCGAGGCAGTCCAGTCTTCTAGACCAGACCTCTAAAATGTTCCATTTTCTTGCACTTTAGTCATCAAATCACTCTGGTGTTGTGGTCTTCAGCCTAAGACAGGAGGGCACAAGATAGTTCCAATCCTCAGCTTCCATGTGCCTTCTTTCCTAATATTTACCCGCCTGGGAACATGACTGTGACCTGCAGATTCTCCTTTCCTACCTCCCTTTGTACTTATCCTTTAGAAAACAGAGGCACATCTCTCTCCTGACTATGGTGTTTTGCCTCGAACTGCTAAATCTCTGAGGGTGAAAAATAAAAGGTATTGGCTCAGAAAATGACTAGGTTACAATTCTTCTTACTACTCAGTGGGTTTCTGACTTACGGGTTTCTGACTCTCAGCTTACATCAAAATTGATATGTCCCTCCTCCCTGCCCTGTTCTTTTTACCCAGGGTAACATTACAGACATCCTTATTATGTTTACTAGAGCTTTAATTGTTTATGAAATCTGGATGTGTCTTGTCAATGGCATCTTACAGTTCCTTTGGTTAGGTCTTACTCACAGTGTAGTTTTATTGTCTGGAAATTTTGAAAAGCTCCAGCATTAAAGCTTTCAGAATTAATTCCATCTGTAGCTTAGAAGAAAATCCCAGCGATAATAGTGGAGCACTCTTAAGAAATATCTATTCATCAACATGCTTGGTGGCATAGATGAAGACATTGTATAGAAAATTGTGGTCATTAATGTCTGAGTTGGAAAATAATTCAGAAAAACTGGAATGAGAATGTGCAATTTTTAAATTTTAATTAAACATTTTTTTTGGACAGGGACTCATTCTACCATTTAGGCTGGAGTGCAGTGGTGTGATCATAGCTCACTGTGGCCTCAAACTCCTGAGCTGAGGTGATCTTCCTGTCTGTCTCCCAAGTAGCTAGGATTACATGAGGTACCACCATATCTGGATAATATTTTTCTACTTCTTATAGAGACATGATCTTGCTATGTTGCTTAGGCTGGTCTTGAACTCCCAGTCTCAATCAATCATCCTACTTTGCCTCCCAAAGTGCTAGGATTACAGGTGTGAGCCACCATGCCTGGCCATAGTGTACAGATGTTTTAGGAATACTACAGCCAATTTATTTAATTTACTCTTTTTATGAATGCACAAGAAAGATATATAATTAGAATTTATGTCAGACTTTCTTTACTGGGCCTTCCAGTGGCCTCACACCCTGTTATCTGCCCCTGATTTCCACAGCTCAATGGGAAGGAGGTGGTTAAAAGCACCAAATGGGAAAAACAAAGGCCTTGGACATATTCTAGAACATAACACAGTGAAATTTCTTTAAAAGGGGAAGGAAAGGCTGTGCTCAAGTAAAAAGGATGAAAAGGTATTTTAGCAACAAATGGTGACCCTGAGGATTATTTGAAAGTCAGTTATTTTAAATGGTTTAAGGAGTTAACCTTGGTCCAGACACACTTGCCCTTACCCACAGAGGCTGCAAGTGTCCAAAGTGAATTATGCAGAAGGCCATTTAGGCTGAGCCTCTTGGTATTTTGAATCAGATGCCATTTTTAATTTTTATTTTCTCATGGTTGCTATGTGTGTGTTTGTGTTTGCAAAAGCAGTTTAGGCCCTGGAATTGCAAGCTGTTCGGCTAAGACCCAGGCCGCTTTGCTATCTCCTATCTTTGTTCCTAACCTCATTTTGAAGGATTGTTACACATTTGTAAGTACAATGGGATTATTTATTCATTGTATCTGTCCACTCTTTTTCTGTGCCACAAAAGGAGAAATAGCCTGCACTGCGACTTAAGAGCTTTCTGACCGCTCCAAAGTCATGACATTTCCTTTGCTTTTTGATGGCTGGCTTTGAAAAGCAGGGGACGCTGGGTGACAAACTCTGTTGGCTCCAGGAAGAAGATGACTTGTCGTTGTTGTGAAAAAGCGTATTTAGTCACTTTTAAAAAGCAAATTGCGGACTTAATAGAGCCACACAGTCTTCTTTGGAGATTGCTACAAGGTGGATTGTCTTGATAAAACATTTGAAGCCAGAAATCCATCAAGCGTCAGTGAATATAAGCACTGACCTGAGCCCAAGCACATAACATTCTCACCAAACTTCAGAATTATCATTTTTTTAATAGAGAAAGGATAACTGTCCATTCCTTTCATTTTGTCTTCTTTGCAATTCTTCTTCTAGTCCAACTCAAATGAAAAAATGAAAGAGTCTGATGAGGAACTATTTTGAGTCTATCTGAGACCATATGCATTGGTATCTGTAGGCTCAGCTTTTTTGGTTTCTGCAGAAGCTGTAAATGTGCACTGGAAGCTGAGTGTTTAGCAGCCCCTTTCATGGCCAAGGGCAAATCTCTATGTTAAACAGGACAAATGCCTTCTCAGCATCATACACCCCAAAGTCCTTTATTGTTTTGATGTATACTATCACTTTTTAGGTGATATTGACAAAGCAACCTCAAGTCATGTTGATTTCCTATTGGGAACTCAACCTGTATTCGAAGTAGCTTCCACCATGTAAGAGGCATGGCTGCAGTTTGCCAGATAAAGATGAGAATGAGTGAGAGAGTCAATTGTTGCTTCTATTTTTTCAATTAAAGCAATGACTATACTAAGTAAAAGTATGAGTAGTTGAATATGTTTTAATTACCAAGCCCTTCCCGAACCCTCATTTTAGAGCCTCAGTTTTCTGCTGTTAAAATAGGTAATGCACTCATCTTACTCATAGACTGTTGATGAAGCACTAACTCAATGGACTGTGTTGAGAAAGCAAAAATATTGAAACTTAAAAAGGGATTTTATTTGAAAAAGAAAACATACATCTTGCAGCCTGGTTATATTCTGTGAGCAGTGGACTGAACAAGATACAGAGAAGACTTAGGTTATGAGGAGGGGCCAACTGGAATGGGCCTCTTGTCCTGACCCTGGCTTTCAAGGCCCATTAGCCCAGGCACATGGAAAGGCTGTGATTCCAGCATTTGTCTTCCTTTTTTCTCCTTTCCTCACTGGAAAAGAAAAATAGAAAGATCAATGTAAGATCAATACTTCTGGGCAGTGCCTGTGGCTCAGTGAGTGGGGCACCAGCCCCATATACTGAGGGTGGCAGATTCAAACCCGGCCTGGGCCAAACTGCAACAACAACAAACAAATAGCTGGGCATTGTGGTGGACGCCTGTAGTCCCAGCTACTTGAGAGTCTGAGGCAAGAGAATTGCCTAAGCCCAAGAGCTGGAGGTTGCTGTAAGCTGTGATGCCACAGTGCTCTATTGAGGGTGACAAAGTGAGACTCTGTCTCTAAAAAAAGAAATAATCAATACTTGTGTATTACTTCATAGAATTAATTAATATTAGTGTTTAATCATTTTTGCTTTAGGTTTTAAAATTCATTTAAAAGAATCAGAATGTTATTGAAAGGAAAGCTTCCTTTATTTTCCCCTCTCCAGTACCATTCATGTTCCTCTTTCCCAAGGAAAGGGAACTTTACAACCTTGGTTGATTTATCTTCCACATGGAAAGCCTATAGTACTGTTAGTGCTGTTATTATTATTTAAATGCAAAGGTTATTGTAGTGTTTAAGGTATACTCATTATTTTTTACTCAACATTTTATCTTCTAAATCTTTGCATGTTGATATATGTGTGTTGATACATTTTAATTTCTGTGTAGTATTTAATTGTATGAGTATATCAAAATTGTATGAGTATATCCTCTTGACATGTTGAAACACATCAGGTATTCTGTCAAAATCATCTTTGTGAAGTGTCCCCGAGGGTCCTCTAAGCTTCCCCAATCAGAACTGCCTGGTTTCTGCACTGGCAGCACATCCGTTACCCTAAAAATTTCCCTTTTGACTTTTCCTGTATTTTACTGGGTTTCTTCCTTCCTAGATTTCCTATCTTCCTCTTTCTTGATTTATTCCTTTGTTTTGTCAAAGACTGTCTTACACAGCTTCCTGAGGAGGGATGGATGGGAGATAAACTTTTTGAGAACCCAAATGTCTGAAAATGTCTTCATTTTGCCCTCACTTTTAATACTTTTTGGACGAATAATGCTAGGTTCAAAATAATCACCTCTATGGTTTATCTTACAAGGGTATAAGTGAATCTTTCTAAAAGTAGAACATAAACATCTTAACACAATAACTAAGAAAATGACATAAAGGCTATGTTAACCAGTTTGATGAAAATATTTCAAATTGTATATGAAAACACCACACTGTACTTCATGATTGAATTAATGTACACAGCTATCATTTAATTAAAAAAAGTAAAAATAAAAAAAAGAATGTAAATCAGTTTTCATAGGTCCATAGACAAATGAGAAACATTCAAACAATAAGGCAAGCACGTCATAAAGCTAAGTTCATTCATCTTAAACTATTTATCTTTATTCTGAAATTATACCCTTCCAATTTGGGGGGTGTAAAATGTACCTTCTTTTGCAAAATAATACTAATGTAAGGTGGGAAGGATGTTTGGTCTCATTTTAAAACTATACTCCTTTTTTCAAAAATAAAATGTTAGGCAAGATGCCACAGACTTAATTTCTCCTGTTTCTATTCTCTAAATACAGCTAGATACCCTGGAAATAGTTCAACGAAGAACCACAACAAGATTCTAAAAGGTGTAAAGAATCTCAGGACCTGAAGAAAGACACCAAGGTAAGTTTTCTGGTGTCTTAGTCTGTTCTCTGTTTTCTGCTGCTATACCCAAATTCCACAGACTGGGTAATTTATGAAGCATAAAAATTTATTTGGCTCACAATCCTGAAGCCTGGGAAGTCCAAGAACACTGGGCTGCCATCTGGTGAGGGTCATCCCGTAACAGAAGACAGAGGGCAAGGGACCATGCATGAGAAAGAAAGCACAATGGTTTGCTTTTGACAACTCACTCTCATGATAAGTGACCCACTCCTATGTTGTTTACATTAATTACTGCATGAGAGCTCAGCCCTTATAACTCAGTTCTCTCTTGTTAGGCCCTACCTCCCAACACTGTTACTTTGAGAATTAAGTTCCCAAGATGTGAATTTTGGAGGACACATTCAAATCTAGATTTTCCTTTTCCTTCTCATTTATCTTGGACTGGATACTCAAGAGACTTGAGCCTAAAACAGTCAACAGGCATAGAAAAAAATGCAAAACAAATTGAGAAAAGCTGAGGAAAGGGAAAATCAAGAAGGAACTTAGCAGGGAGACCCACACTTGGTCAGGGTAGCAAAGTTGGAGAGTGGGGACAGATCTCTCCTGTGATCCATACCAGGCATACCTCTGCACTGGCAGACCTGTGCCTCCTGGTCCTCACTGAGTAGCAGACAGTTGTCCAGACCTAGTGGCTCCTGGGCTACCATCCAATGGCCAGAGAAGATTGATGAGAGGTTCTTCTGCCCATGGAAGCACCAGCAGAGAATCAGTAACATGTGGCTAGAGAAGAGGCCAGGGAAAATGTTCTGTCTTACAGGTTTGGTATCCATTAATGTCTATGCAATGCTATCAAGTGGTCCAAGGAAACACTCTCTGGTTTTGCAGATGTCACCAGCAGGGATCTAATAGAAGCTCAGTCAGACCCAAAAGAACAAAGCAGTCCAGGACAGCATTGCAAGGGCTCAGAAAACAAGATTGTTACTGGAACGACAGCTCACAATAGTAGGTCACAATCTGCATGCTAAAACTAAATGGGGTGACTGCAAAATAAATCAAAAAATTTAAATGGGATAAAGAATCTTCTTTAGGGCAGCACCTATGGCTCAAAGGAGTAAGGCGCCGGTCCCATATGCCGGAGGTGGTGGGTCCAAATCCAGCCCCGGCCAAAAACTGCAAAAAAAAAAAAAAAAAAAAAAAAGAATCAAGAAACAATAAGTAAAGTTTCCAGAATACAACTAAAAATCATTTGTCACACCAAGAACCAAGAAAATCACAACCTGAATGAGAAAATATAATTAACTAATATTAGTGAGATGAATCAGATACTGGACTTTCCAAATTTGGCAAAAGATATAAATCTGCAAATTTAAGAAGCTAAACAAACTCAAAATAAGATAAACCCAAAGGAATCCATGCCACAAGACATCATGCACATCATAAAGCTCTTGAAAACCAAAGACTAAGAAAAAGTATTCTAAAAACAACCAAAGACAATGAATGATGCCTTATCTATACAAGAATACTAAATTTTGATTTCCTGATCACAAATACATAATTGAGATCATAGAGTTTCTTCTGTTATTACAATGGAATCAAACTAGGAATCAAGAGAAAGACATGAAGAACGTCTTCAAACACTTGGAAATTAAACAACACACATCTAAATAATCCATGAGTCAAAGAAGATGTCTCAAAGGAAATAAAGAAGTATTTACAGTGGAATAAAAATGAAATTCAGCATGTCAGAATTTGTGAAGTGCAGCTACAGTGGTGCTGAGAGGGGCATTTATAGCATCATATGTGTACATTACAAAAGAAGGAAGACCTCAAATCAAGAATTTAAGTTCCTACCTTGAAAAACTAGAAAAAGAAGAGTAAAATAAATTCACAGTAACTAGAGGAAAGAAATAACGAAAAAGTAGTAAGAAAAAAATTGATAAAATCACAAACAGGAAAACAATAAAAAAAATCAATGAAACAAAAACTTGGGTCTTTGAAAATATCAACGAATTGATAAACTTCTACAAAAGGAGAGAAGACACAAATCACTAATATCAGAAATTAAACTGGGCAATCCCTTTGACTTGAAGCTGTTGAAATGACGGTAAAGGAGCACCAATGACAACTTAGAAAAAAGGGAACAGTCCCCTAAAACTTACAAATACCAAAACTCAGCCAATGATGATATAAGTAAGCTGCTTAGTTTTATAAACATTAAAAAAAATTTAATTAAAAATCTCCTGATAAAGAATTTCTTAGGCCCAGATGGCATCACTACAGAATTTTATCAAATGTTTAATAAAGAATTAACATTCATTTTGACAATCCTTTCCAGAAAATAAAAGAGGAGGGACTACTTCTCAAGTCATTTTGGAGCCTAGTATCACTTTGCTGCTAAAGTCAAAGAAGACAAAGACAGCACAAAAAAAGGAAAGACCAATATCTCTACTGAATGCCAAATTATTACAGCTAGTATTAGCAAATGGGATCTAATGTATGAAAGGAAATATATACATTGGGTGGGATTTATGGAAAACTGGTTCAGCATGAAAAATCAATCAGTGTAACCCATCATAATAATAGGCTAGAAGAAGAATAATTTGATCACATCAATGGACACAAAGCATTTGACTAAGTTCAACAATGCCATTCCTGTAAAAATCACAGCAAGTTTTTGTAGGTATAGACAAGAATTCTAAAATTTGTACGGAAAGACACACACCCTACAATCGCTAAACCACTATAATCCTAAAGAATAAAATAGTGGGTGGAACCACTCTAATAGATACTCAGACTTACTACATACATAGCTACGGTAATCAGACCAGTGTGGTATTTGAGTGGAGTAGACACACAGATCATTGGAACAGAACAGAGAACTCAGAATGATGCCACAGAAATATTCTTAACTGGTTTTTGACAAAGTGCAAATGCAATTCAGTGGACAAAGGATAGACTTTTTTACAATGGTGCGGGACCAATTGGATGTACACAGGGGGGAAATGAATCTTAATCTAAATTTCACACGTCTACAAAAATTAACTAAAAATGGATTATGGATTTGAGATAAAGCATACTATAATTTTGCAAGATGTTATTATCGAGAGAAACTGGATAGAGGGCACAAGGAAGATCTTTGTATTATTTCTTATAACTATATGTGAATCTACAATTATCTCAAAGAAAACAGGTTAATAAAAAAAAATGTTGGCAGTATTTCTAGTCCTCCTAATTACCTTAACTATTTGTCGATCCACAAAATCCAGACGTCTCAGAATCTCTGACCTAAAGCACATGCAGCAGTGAGGTGAAGGGAAGGAGGCCTGCCTGAAATCAGTGTTGCTGCTCCACTCCTCAGCTCCCATCAACTTGCTAGAGATCCGGTGACAGTGGAACCCAGCATTATGCGTGGGTCAGGAAGGATAAGCCAGTCCTCAGTGCTTTAAAGGCATACAGATGAAAGATCTTACTTTTTGATCTGGTTGTGTGCTGTACACACCTCATGTATCACCTCACTTCAGCAGCGTAAGAACCCCACCAGGTAGAGAGTGACAAACCTGGGATTGCAGCCAGATCGGCCTGACTACAGAGTCTCACTTCCTAACTATTCTATTGTGCTTATTATACTGGACGTGTGCTCGTCCTTTATGAGATGAGGACATGGTTCAGATGCTCCACCTTGAAGCTGGAGCAGCCATCTTTGTGTGTTGTAATCCTGAGATGCTGATTCCATCCTCAAGACCCTTCTGCATCTCAGCATTCAGACAGAGTTCCATCTGCTTGAGTGGGAAGATCAAGCATCTTCTGTGGCTACTGCCTTTATTCCTGGTTTTACAATTATTGATTTTTGTTTTTAACAGTTTTTTTAAGATGTAATTTAACATTCCATAAAATCTAGCCATTATAAGCCTAAGATTCAATTTTTTTTTTTTTTTTGAGACAGAGTCTCACTCTATTGCCCTGGGTAAAGTACCATGGAGTCATCATACCTCACAGCAATCTTAGTCTCTTGAGCTCAAGGGATCCTTGTCCCTTGGCCTCCCAGAGTGCTAAGATTACAGGCATAAGCCACCATGCTTGGCCTCAATTCAGTGAGTGATTCTAGTATATGTATAGAGTGGTATGATTATCACCAGTTTTGGAATATTTCCATCATCCCCCGAAGTTTTTATTATGCTTGTTTATGGTTATTATCCCTTCTTACCTCCTGTCTTAGAAAACCAATGATCCACATTCTATCTCTATAAATCTGCCTTTTGATCCATTTGGGTCTTTTCTAGACTTTCACAAAAACGTAATTATACAATATGCAGTCTTTTGCATCTTTCACTTCCTGTATTTGTGAGTTTCATCTATATTCTAACATGTGCTGCTGACTTCTCCCTTTTGATCGTGGACTGCTACTCCATCACGGGGTGTCCTCTTTTGTTTATGCATTTAGCAGTGGTAGGTATTTATCGCTATGACAAATAATACCGTTATGAACATTTAGTGCATGAACATTTGTGTGGACATGTGTTTTAATCTCTCTCAGATAAATTCATAGGAGTGGAATTGATAGCTTTTATTGCAAGTATATGTTAAGTTTTAAAGAAACTACCAAATTCCAGCTACTCACTTTAGCCCAGGAATTTGATCCAGTCTGGGTAACATAGTGAGACTCCATCTCTAAAAATAAAACAAACAAACAAAAAGAAATAAACTGCCAAACTATTTTGCAAAAAAGTTCATGCCTGTATTTTTTCAATATAGATTTTAAATATTTCAATATGGAACAATAAAAAGGAAACAAAATATTCATTAATTTCACTGCTTGTGAAACCCTGGCTATTTTACTTTATTATATATGCATATTCTGAGAGAATTTGCATAGATTAAAAAATATTTTAAAAAGGACTTTCATCTGTCCTAAGTGCTTATCTTATCCCTAAGATAACTACTGTTAATATTGTTTATCTTACCAGAAAAAAGTGTATGCATATACCACTATATATTTTAGATATGGGTCACTTTAGATGTGGGTAGGGACCTACCATACACACTGCCTTGCATTTTTTTTTCAGTTAATATTTTGGAGGTCTTCCCATAGGGGTATATATATATATATGTGTATATATATATATATCCCTACCTCTTTTTTTTTTTTTTTACTTTTAACAGCTTTATTGATATATAATTGACATGTAATAAACTACACATAAAGTTTGCAGTTTGGTAATTTTGACATATATATTCTATATATCCATAAAGCCCTCACTACAACCAAACCCAGCACTCTCTTATGTTTGAATTCTTTCATCCAGAGTAATTATGTTGAGTTTCAGCAAAGTCCATCAATAGGTCGTTTTTCTCCATAGCTGACAGTGTCCCTTTACTTATCCACTCAGCTATCAGTGGATGCTTAGGTTGTTTCTAGTTTTTACTATTACAGACAAAAGCTGCCATAAGCATTTTCGTATAAATATATATTTTTAAATTTCAAGGTATTATGGGGGTACAGATATTTTTGGTTACATAGGTTGCTTTAACAATGCCAGCATCATGGTTAAAGTCTGTCCATCATCCAGAATCAAAGGGGTCCTCAAACTTTTTAAACAGGGGGCCAGTTCACTGTCCCTCAGACCATTGGAGGACCAGACTACAGGTCCTGGGATGAGTCGGCTGCTAACCAGGACAGGCAACGGCAGCAAAAATACCCAGTGGGCCGCATGTGGCCCGCAGGCCATAGTTTGAGGACGCCTGATCCAGAGCGTGTTCACGACACCCGCTAAGCAGGTTTTCACCCTCCTCCCTCTTCCCGGCTTGATTTCCACTGAGTTTGACTTCTCTCTATGCACCTGTGTGCTCAGCAGTTAGTTCCAGTTTAGTAGTGAGCACATGTGGTGTTTATTTTCCCATTTTTAGATATTTCACTAGGATAATGGTCTCCAGTCCCATCCAAATTGTTCCCAAAGGCCATAAGTCATTCTTCATCATGGCTAAGTAGTATTCCCTTGTGTACATAAACCAAATTTTGTTAATTCACTCATAAATTGAGCACGTGGGTCAATTCCACATCTTTGCAATTTGTGCTGCAATAAACATTTGTGGGTAGGTGACCTCTTCTCCTTTGGGTAAATGCCCAGTAGTGGGGTTTGGGGGATCAAATGGCAGGTTTGCTTCTAGTTCTTTGAGGTATCATTGCATGGGCATATGCTTTCTTTTCTCTTGAGTAAATACCTAGGAGTAGAATAACTAGGACACACAGTGAGCATGTCTTTAATCATTAAAAACCTGCCAAATGGCTTTCCTAAGTAGCAGACGCGCCTACATGTCCCTCAGCAGCATCTGAGAGTTCCAGTGTCTCCTCCTCATGCTGATGTGTCTAAACGTTAGATCTGTCTCCTCTTCACATCTTCAGTGTCCTCAGCACTGTGAACACACTGAATGTAATTCTAACAGTATCTCAAGCTCTCTTCTGCTAATTCTCACGTCTGTTTTAGCTCTTCTGCGATGGATTGATTTTTCCCTTGTTGTGGGTTGTATTTTCCTGCCTCTTTGCACACTTGGTGATTTTTGATTAAATACCAGACATGGTAAATTTTACTTTGATGGGTGCTACCTGTTCTGTATTTCTGTAAATAACTTTTAGCTTTGTTCTAGAACATAGTTGAATTACTTAGAGGTCTTTTGAACCATTGAGGCCTTTCTATAAAGTTTGCTAGGTAGGACCAGAGCTGTGTCTGGTCTGAGGCTAACTACTGTCTACTACTACAAGCCCCTTCGGTGTACTCTCCTAATGCCCCGTGAGCTGTGGGATTTTTCTGTTTAGGTGGTGGGAACAAGCACTATTCCCAGCCCAGTGTGAATGCTGTGTACTATTTCCTCTAATCCAGCAGTTCTCAACCTGTGGGTCATGGCCCCTTGGTAACAATGAAAATACATCCTGCATATCAGATATTTACATTACAATTCATTACAGTAGCAAAATTACAGTTACAAAGTAGCAACAAAAATAATTCTATGGTTGGGGGTCACCACAATATGAGGACTGTATGAAAGGGTCACAACATTAGATAGGCTGAGAACCACTGTGAGTCTAATCCTTTTTGATGATTCTTTTCCCGGCCTTGGTTTGCATCTTTACCCACAGGTGTTGGTAAGTACTCTGTAGATTCCTTGAGGGGAAACTACTGCTGGTTTCCAGAGTTCTTTTTATGCAAAACTCTCTCCTCCCCTGCACTCTGTGCTGTGAACCCAGCCACCTCGGTCCCTCCCCAGCTTTCAGCTACATTTTTGTGACTCTAATATCTAATATTATGGTGCACTACAATTTATTTAGCGAGTTCTCTAGTACTGGATGTTCAAGTTGCTTCAAGTTCTTCTATCAACTACAGCCAAGACTAGTCTAATATGTGTATACTGATAGTCTCCTGCAAAAACAACCAGACCATACAATGATCATTAGTCAGACAGTTACTAGTTGAATGGGTATGTTCCTGCTTAATTATGACAGATAATGCTAAATTATTTTCCAGAAGCTTGCATCAACTTATACTTCATGGAAAGTGTATGAAAATAACTTTTGGCCCACATACTTGCCAGCAATGGGTACTATAAGATTTAGGGTTTTTGCCAATCTGATAGGTGAAGGAGTTGCTATTTCATTGTTGTTTTAATTTGCATTTCTTTGGTTATGAGTGAGGCTTAGCAGCTCTTTACATGTTTGCTGGTTGATTATCCCGTTCCCATCTAGGTAACACCGTGACAGGCAACTCAGAGGCACGGACCTCCTTAGTAATAACTTTCAGTTTGTTTCTTCTCTAACTAATGGCTTATTTCCCTCAGCCACACACAACCAATCTTCCAGGAGTTCCTAATTTCTTGGGATCTTGAGAACCTAATTTCTGTGCCCTCACTCTACAAACCAGTGATGCTGCCCTTCTAAACTGATACATGGATCACTGTCATGGCTCCAACCCTTGTGATTAAAACACTAATCTCAGCTGGCTATAAGGAAAGCTTCTTAGGGTTGCCTCGAGAGGGAGGCCTCTTGAATCTCTAAAAATCAGCAGTGTAGCAGATCTCTGGCCTTCTGAGCCAACACAACTTATAGTAGTGTTGACTTATAAAGTAGTTACTAATTAACTTATGACCAATCACAACCACTGCTGTTATTACTGAAAACAAATTTAGGCCTTGGCCCTGTCATGTCAGCTCATTCAGGTTTTTGGCCCAGTGGTTGACGGGATTGATAGGAAAGAACCTGGATTTCATCAGTCCTGAATCCATGACAGGATGACTTCAGCTTGTATGAAAGTCCTAGAGTCAGCATCTACATAGCTTTGAAAGCTATAGCTATACTCACTGTGTTGGAAGAGGTTCTGGGGGTCCAAGAACCAGGGGAAGTTCTGAACCAAGTTCAGATTAGATGACTCTTAGTACCCTTTCCAATTTTAATGTTAGATAAGCCTGCTATGCCATCAGCTCTTTGTAGCCATAATGAGTCCCCCGTCATTTTCCAGGTCTGCAGCAAACTACTGGGATTCAAGAACTGCTGTCTGTACCACAGTGGGTCAAGGCCACCCCTTCTCCATGTCTCCTCCAGGAAGTCCTTCAAACTGACTCCCTTTTCCACCTCTAAGATATCTGCTTTCAAGTTCTTGTAACTAATCACATTATGTCCATCTTAACTTTTATGTCACACCAACTAGCCCTCTTTTCACAAAGAAGATAGTGAAGATTCACTTTAAGGAGACAGCCACAGAGCTCTGCATCCTGATCCACATTTTCCTTGCAGGCCTTCAGGGCCTTACTTAACTACGACGATGAATGCACTGGCTGGAGAGGAAGCAATAACACCTGCTCACTGCCAGGCACTGTCCTAGTTCCTTCAGGAAAGTTACCTTTTCCTTTTACTAGGTTCTTATAAGGTAGTTACTAATTAACTTTTGTGGATCAGGAAAATCTAAACTAAATCAAAGCCACACAGCTAAACAATGGAGCCAGGTCTGTCCGACTCAGAAAACCGCACTACCCATTATTCTGCCCTCTGTGCCCAGCACTGTGCATTTCAGGAAAACACATTCTTTCCTTGATTTTATGAATGTTTAATTTTACTGGGCAGATGAAGCTGAATTTGAGGGAAAATCAGACAACTCTGAGAGACCACATTGCTAGGGAGACCAGGCACAGAATCGTCATGGTAACTGCTAGGAGTATAGGAGAGAGCAGAATGGCTAGAGAGGGCTTCACGGCAGACCTGACACTGAAGTGCTCTGGGAGCATGTCTTCTGGGGAATTTTTCAGACATCAGAGAATTTACTGGAATTTCTTTGGAAAATTACAAGGTGGAAGAGATAATGGAGGAGAGTGTTTATGGCAAGAAATAGGGACTCTGTCTACATGCAAACACACACATGCGCACACATACTCTGCCAACTCACTGCAAATAGCAAAGCTTCTTGCTGCTCACAAATCATAAGTGCATTTGGCAAACGTGCATGTCCTCTGGGGTTAATTCATTATAATTTAGATACTAGGAAGCCAGGCTCTGGAAGATGCCATAAGGCGTCACCCCCACTGACACACAATCTAGGCTCTGTACAACTTGCCACGGGTCTGCACAGCAGGACTGGAGCAGTGCATTCTGGTCCGAGTGACAGTGTGCTCTTCTGGTCCCTTCCCCACATCCTTCTCTGATGAAGCAGTTTCTACACTGGTTCAAAGCTGGGAGTTCAAGTTTTTTCAAACCCCACCCTCAGACAACAACTCCTCAAAAAGCTGTTAGAACTCAGATATAGATTATGGGTCATAGAATATTAATCCTGGGAGGGCCCTTATAAATCATGAAACTAGAAATTTTTAAAATCTTTGTAACTTTTCAAGAGCCCGTGTGGTGGGATGGTCAAATGAGGTTGGCAAACCTAGAGCAATGTCAGCCCTCCCTCCCTACTTCTACTCAGGTAGTTCAGCTTTTATTTACTAAACTTGTGTTGCTTCACAAAACACAACTCTGCAACTTTAAAAATAAACTTTGCTGGGAGCTAGTTTGGTCCTACTCTCTCAAGAAGTAGATGAAGACCAAGCCCCCCAAAAGCAAAGAGGCTGTCCACGCTGGCTGCTCAGTGGTCCAGCAGGATCTTGGTTCCAGGTTCCTGTGATCTCTTTTAAAGTTCCATCTCACGTCCTCATCTTATGTCCTTTGGATTCAAAGAGGAATTTCTACTTTATTTCCTTCTCCCTCTCAGCTTCCATTCTACCTCTTCTTCCTCCCTCTTATTTTGACTTGAGAGAAGGCCCTTCCCAAGCTTCTCTTGCTTTCCTACAGCAGCCATGGGTATTAGTACATCCTAAAATTACTTTTCCCTTCCCTCACCCTGCTGCTCCTACCCTTTCACCACTATAGTTATCCAAAGCACAGGGTGTCATTCAGAGGGCAACAGGAAGTTAGAGATTGATTGCATTGGTTGATGGCAGAATGGTGAGCTTGACTCCTCCCAAGGAGTTGGAACTTTTCAACATTCCAACAGTTTTGGCAGCTCCTTCCCTTCCTCCTCCCACTTCCTGCCTTAGCCACACACGGGTCCCCTGAACACCCACCTTGATTCAATAATTAAATCCCTGTAGCCAGAAAGTTGAAATGTCTGAAAATTGTAGACTTTGCAGTGATACATAGACGGCAAGTTCAAAGCCTTCCTACCTGTCGAGACCTGAGCCCATGTTCTCAATAGCCACGAAGGACAGCAGTGTTTATGGAGAATGCAGTGAGTGAGACAATACCCTGCAGGTTAGAAGGCAGGCCTCGGCAGGCATGGACCAGAGAAGCGCTGAAAACCCCATTAATTGCATGACTTGCAGAAGGAAAGTGACAGAGGGGGACTAAGAAGCTCTTCGTGTTCTAATTATTGAGTTTAACTACTGATGGTGGGTGCTCCAGCGTCTCACTGCTAGATATCCAGTGAGAAGGGATTGATATCTATAAATATTAGAGGTTCCAACTGCATTCAGAGCCCTTCTACTAAATAAAAATTTCCAGAATTCCTACTGCACTTGCAACACTGTCTTGAAAATGCCAGATTATATAAATCAAGAAGTCAGTATCCTAGTATTTTCCCTTTGGTGGAGATAACATGATTAATGCCCTGGAAATAACTAGAATCCAATTTATATTGTTTTGGAAGTTATCACCTTTATGATTACAATTTTTGACCTATTCATGAAACTCTTCTGATTTTCAACCCAATTTAATAAGAATTTATGTTTTACCCAAGGATAAATTTTGTGCTAAAATCTATGTAGTATAGCATAATTTTATGAGCATAAGTTTAAAATTAGAAAGATATGATTTTGAATTCTGACTCTACTATTTATGAGTTACATGATTTAAAGAACCTTCTAGAATCTTTGTTTTCTTATCTGAGAAGTAAGGATAATAACATTTATCTTTTAGGATTTTGTTAAAATTAAGTCTTAATGTATGAAAGGCAACTAGTATAATATTGGTAGTAGTAATACTGCTAATAATTATAAGCAAGAATGCAAGAGCTAATTAAAAGTAACCCAGGACACTTTGTCATTTAAACTTTAATCTGAACTTAGTTTTCCATTTGCTCTGAAGGCTAGTAAGGTTTGTACTTCTGTTTTGCAAGAGGCAAGGCTGTACCAATAACCAAAGGGAGAACTCTAGCTTTTAATACCTTTTTCTTTACCATTGCTAGGCCTAGCATATATAGACATGGCAGAAGAATTTGTGAGTTGGGAAAATATAAATAAAGTTCATCTGACCTTTGGTTATTCTCTACATTTTAAATCAGAATATTCCCTTCGTGTTTCAAGACTCTGAATGAAAGTGGCAACTCAAACTAGTTTAAGCCAAGTATTATGGATAGTAGCATTTTATCTCTACTTGAAGAAAGAGCTTCAGGATTAGTCCAGCATGGGTCATATACCTTCCATTGAATCACTTCCTCTGGGCATAGGGATGGGAGTCTCTGGTTGGTCAGGTCGGGGTCAAGGGTTTTCCCTTTTTCTGTTGCTGGATGGTCAAAACCAACTGCTATCTCACTGAGGTAATTCTTCCTGGTGAACTACATGTCCTCTTGGAAAACTAAAATATCCAGAGGAGGATCTGATTTCTTGAGACTCTGAGAAAGCTCACTGATGCTCCAAATTTGAGTGAGGCCACTGACCTTCAGGGTCTTCAGTTGTAGCAAGACTATTACTTCAGAGGGGTCTGTGGACTTGAGTAACCCATCCAACTCTGCTACACTAGGATTTGGAAAAGACCTAATTTCATTGACTGCTTACCCTGGAAAGATGAGTTGTGTTCCCTTGGGCCAATAAGGAACCAATGTACTGGTACTAACACTAGACAGAAAAGAATTGTCCTAAAAAGTCAAACAGCCTCTGCCCATGCACAAGCCCAGCAGTCATGGGCACAGAAAGCTTCTGAGATTCTCTCACAGGTATGGACTAGATCTGATTTGCCCTCTGATCACCACCATCACACCAAGTCATTGTCAATGGACTCTCACCACTTTCATACTGCCCGGGATGACCCTGTGGGTAGCTAGAGTAGGCAGTCACTTACGTAGCGTAATTTTTGAACTTACAGAATAAAATCCTCTCTCTTCCTGAAAATTTCCAAGTGACCCTACTATATTTTCTGCAAGTCATACATTGAGTGTCCTTCTTAGAGATTTTCTTCAAGATAAAACCCATTAGAACACTAGGCTGAGTGAAGAAAATGCTACTGGTGTTGGTTTTGAGATCAAATGAATGCAATAAAATGTTGAACAACTACCTTCATTTTGGAAAATATCAGCATTCTCAACTACATGTATAAAGCCAGGGGCTTGGGTTGAGGCTGTGTAATGTCCCTTATAGGTGACATGATAAAGTGTCTGGCCCATGGCAGCTTCCTGCTAGGGTTGGTTGATCTTCACATCTTCCTCCCTTCTGCCACCTTTACACTCTGAGTCAGCAGCTGATCAACTCGTCAACCTATTCACTCATTATCAGGGAAAAGAGAGCAGAGACCAGGATCCAGGATGATGAAATTTTGGTTTTCAGGAGGGAAGAAGTAAAAGCATGGATTTAGTTTGAATCACTGTGCTCTAATGGTGTCTTTATTTACAACCCATCTGCTAAGCCTGATAAACACACCAAAGGCCAGAAATGCAGCAACTGGAAATCAACATTTTAGAGGTTATTCATGAGCCACACTTACCCTGAGCCTCGATGCTCTTTCTCTTAAAACCTTTCTCTACACATAGCCAAGGCTTTCAACACTGACTGTCTCCAGGAGAGAGGGAGGAGGGGGAGAGAGAGCAGGCAATATGGAGAGAAGGCTGTTGGTTAGGGGAGATTACCATGGGCAAACGGCCAGTGAACGGTCCCCAGAGTTGGGAGGCTGAAGAACAATTTAAGAAGGGAGGTGACTAATGTTCAACTTAAAATAGTTTTTGTTGACTCTTTAGTTAGAATATCATAATTATAATTATTATATTCACAAATGTTTCAGTGTTTAAGGGCTTTGTTTATTTTTTGCTTTGCTTTAGTCTTCTAAATAAAGGGAAAGGATGAGGTTTTTTCTGGAATACTCTAGTTTGAATCAAGAGAGAACACTGGAGGAATTGGTAGAAATATTTTTTTTAAGGCTTTGAGCTTTTTCAAGACAGAACAGTCATTTCAACTGATTTCCATCTAACTCTTAAGTGGCTGGGTGACCCCAGCTGATACATAAGAGTTATATAAGTCAGACACCCTGTGTAGAATACTGTGCCTGCTATTCCTCTACTAGGTATATATCTGAATGATCAAAAATCATTTTACAACAAAGACATTTGCACCAGAATGTTTATTGCAAAGATGTGGGTAATTGCCAAGATATGGAAACAGCCCAAGTGCCCATTGACTCCTGAATGGATTAACCAGTTGTGGTCTATGTACACTATGGAATTCTATACTGCCATAAAAAGATGGAGACTTCACATCTTTTATGTTTACCTGGATGAAGTTGGAACATATTCTTCTTAGTAAAGTATCTAAAGAAAGAAAAAATATCCAATGTACTCAGTACTATTATGAAATTTACTGGCTTATTCTAAAGTATAAGGATAATGAATAGCCAGATGAAGAGGACATTCAGTGTAGTTTGGAAGGGTCCTGAACACAGGGGCATCTGTCTTGTGGAGTTAAGGGTGCACCACTCTGTTGCCAAGTGGATAACTTCACTACTTTGGAAGCTCCCTGAACCTCATCCTTTAGGACTTTATGGTGGGTCCATTAGATAGGAAGGATTGATTGAATCAGTGCCCTTTAGTGATTAATTCCATCTCTAGCTCCTCTCCTCTCTGCAGAGGTCAGGGAGTGGGGCTGAGAGTTTCAACCCTCTTCTCCTGCCTTGGTCTTTCTTGCAACCAGCTTTCATTGTGAAGCTGTCTAGAGGACCCCCAGCCATTAGTCATCTCATTAGAGAAATTTATCACTTGGAGCTTCTAAGGATCTTAGATGCTCTTGTGCCAACAACCAGGGATGAAGACCAAAAAGGTTATTTCTTAGGATGTTACAATGTCACCCTGGGGCTTATGTTGTAGTAGGGGAGAGACAGACGATAAACAAGTAGTTAAGTAAATTACATATTATGTTAGAAAACAAGTGCCAGGAAAAATGTAGAGCCTTGTCTCAGTTTGGTTCACCCCCCCAAAATGTCCCTGAGGTGAGGGGTTTAGTCCAGTTAGCTCATTAGTAGATGATCCCAGAAAGCACACTCAAGGGAGAAGGGGAGAGAGACAGGGACGGGAGAAAAGTCAGTGAACTGCTTGTGAATCAAGGAGCTCAATCCTGCTGGAGACCAGCTTACAAATCATGAAAGGTGCATCTCAAGGGGCTGAGGAATCTGGGTTACTTAGTCACCAACTCCATCCCTCATTAGTTGAGGGGTACCTCTGAGGGCATTAAATCCTCTACCCTTCAGGACTATTCCCAGAAGTCCCAGCAAGCTTCAGTGTTGGAGAAAACCCTGAGGAAGTAAAATAGAAATGTGACATGCCTGATAGGGAAAGCTGCCGGTTTGCAGGAAACTGTCACAGTTGCAGGTGAGGTCCCAGGATGAGCTGACGGGTTATAGACAGGATAGCAAGTGTCTTCTCCAGCAGTGCGAAGGGGAACCAGAATGCAAAGAAGAGGAAGGCTCATTGTGGTTTTAAACAGGGAGGTCAAGATCGGCTCATTAAGAAGATGATGTTTGTACAAACACCTCAAGGCTGTGAATTTCTAGAGGAAAGTATTTTAGGAAGAGCAAATAGTAATGTTAGCAAGGCTGGAGTATTTGAGGAGCAGCAAAGAAAGGTGGCTGGAGGGCAGGGATCAAGAGCACAGAAAGCTCAGAGCTAAGGTCAGAAGGGTGACAGGGCCCAGAGCATGGTTGCCCCTGGAGGATGTCACAACGTGGTCAGCTTTCTTTCTATTTTTTTTTTTGTTTGTTTGTTTAACTTTTTATTTTATTTTATTTTTTAAATTTTTTAGCAGTGTACATTAATACTATCATGGGGTACAGTGTACTGTTTCTGTATACAATTTGAAATACTTTCATCCAACTGGTTAACATAGCCTTCATGTCTTTTTCTTAGTTATTGTGTTAAGACATTTATATTCCACAATTAGAGAGATTCACATGTACCCTTATAGGATGAACCATAGGCTTTCTTTCTAAGTGGGATGGGCAGCACTGGAGCACTCTGAGCTCTGTGTGGCTGTGATTCTCCAGCACTCACTTGGTGCCCTCCCTGGGGCTGACCTGCATTGCCAGGTTCTGGGGCTCAACCACAGTGAAAACAGGAATGAGAGCCGAGGCCCTGCTCTCAGGTAGAATGCCCTGGGCACACAGAGCAAAAGCAGACTGGCCTTTCGTTTCTTAAGAACAGCTGGTGAAGGCTATTGCTGGGAAACTCAGCCTCGAGGTTCACTGCTTTGCCAGATTTTCATGTTGGTCATTCACAACTCAGAGAGTTATGGACAAGTTCCTGGTATATAAGACACAGAGGAATTTCATCTTGGGCTTTACCAGCTACATTATTTTTTGACCAGGTTTCCAGAATTAGGACAATTTACTTTTCCTCCTTACAATATTCTGGGGATAAAGGTCTACTTTTATATCGTCGATTTACAAATAAGGAATTCTGAGCATAGTAAAGTTCACATTCGATTAGCAAGTGATGTCTTAAGTTCTCTAGAACCCAGGTCTGATCTATATTTACCAAACTACATTAGAATATTTTTAAAGTCATCAGCATTAGTATTGAAATGACAAAGGGGGCAACTTAAAATTAAAGATATATATATATACATATTATATAGTATAATTTTTTATCTTAAGTTAAATGTGTGGCTCTTTATCAAGTAAAGGGATGCGATTGTTTTTATTTGTCTAAACAGAAAATGCTACTTTTGAGTACGACTTTGTGAACAACAGGAAGGACTAACTAGCATTGGTGGTCACGCTTAGCAATCAAGTTGAGAGGGGAGAGAAAGAGTGGTGACATTTCATAACCAAACAAAAAGTAGGCTTAAGATTGTGTTCCAAAAAGGCAAATTAATAAATGTCCTTACAAGGAAAGACAAGTGTGAAGACCTTATCTCTGATCCCATTGGAAATGAAACCACTTAATGGATTCTATTAAATTATAATGAAATATTAATAAAGAGTATAAACAAAGCAAGACTTGAATAATGTATTGTTTCATGGCAAGACGTAAGTTCCAAAACAGTACAGCCTAGGTCAAAGTGTGAACCTAAAACATCTCATTGATGTAACAAGTTAAATTTAGCTGGACAAAGGGATGTTCAACCTGAGGAACAATAGCTTGTGTCTGAATCAACAGACCCAAGAGGGGGCTGTTGGGAGAAACAGTAACGTCCTGGTGCTAGAAGATCAGCCAGGGCTTATAGGCTTGTTTAGCCTCAATATGTTTGCTTTTTCTTGTGTCCGGAAAGATTTCTACAACCCTGAGAGGGTGTCAAAATATGTTGCTGAAATTCTAGGAAAGCACCCAAATTAATAGAACTATAGCCTGGGAAGAAAGAAGAATAAATATAGAAATATAGGGTAACGACAACAGAGCGGGACCCTGTCTCAAAAACACATGAAAACCTGAAGACATCGACAAAACCCTTCGTGTTCATTCTTTATAAAAGGATTAAAGATTTGTGCTAGATATGCTATGATAATTGTATTTTTATATACTTTATTTTGCTGCTTATGGAATTTGAAATATTCAAATAAACCAGTCACATCAAATTTATATCTGTTGTTGAAACACTTTAAAGGAATTTAATTAAGTTAGTAATCATTGTTAATGTTGTCGAAGTCAAATATAGAGACGAATCTCTGAAATTACAACACTGTATTTGTGAAGAAAGAATTGCAATTCAAGGCGTACATGCAGACCAGGTGGTCTGAAGAACAAGGAAAGGTTAGAGGCTTTATTATAAAAAAGAGGGAGAGAGAGAAATGTTATTTATTGCCCTTTGAGAAAGTTCACTGGTAACAGGAAGTTTTCGGGTGGTGGCCAGCTCGGACTGGTGAGCGGCAGGAGTTGGGTAATTGCAACAGGTTGTTTCAATAGCCATTAAATAAAACTAGTTTCAGGTTATAGCAGGCAGTTTCAGCAGTCAGCCTTGCAGAGAATCACATTTTTGGAGCAATATTGTGTGCCTTTGGTGTCTTTTCCTCTGGCCTCTTGGCTCTTTTCAGTATAGTATAACAAGAATGACCCAATACAAATGACCAACTTGCACAATATTCTTTAAAAAAATGCTTTCTCTGTGTATTATATATATTTACATATATGTTTTGTAAATTTAATTCAATTTTAAATTTCTTTCTTTGTTTTTTATATATTTACATATGTGCTTTATTTACATATATTGTATATAATATAGAATATATTATACACACATATATACACAATAGATCTAATACATTTTTCATTAAGGAAAGTACTCTTCCTCAAGGGAAATGCTTCAGAAATTAAAGAATCTTATCAGCACCAAGATTTCCGGGGAATAATTGGTACACTGGGCAAGTATTCTTGGGACAAAGTCACAGTAAGAAGTTCATAACTATCAAACATCAAGTGGGAATAGCTCATTCATATATGAGAATTTTTAGGAGGCCTTTGTCATCAGAGACAGCTGTTGTAGTAACTTCATATGAAACCATTGATTCTTATTATATTAAGCAAAAAGGCATGCAAACAGGGTATTGGAGTACACTTTCTTCTAGGTTGAGTCTAGCAATTGCTCAGATGGTGACTCTCTGGAACATTTTTTTTTTTCCTGCAGTTTTGGCTGGGGCCAGGCTTGATGCCACCCCTGGTATATGGGGCTGGTGCCCTACTCCTTGAGCCACAGGTGCCACCACTGGAACATTTTGTTTAACTGAGCTTTGCAGTCTATTCAGACTTAAAAGCTATGAGAATATTGAGCCCATTTGGGTTTGTTTCAGAAGAACAAATTAGTAGTAACTACTTAGGCTCCAATGGGTCATAGTCTGTAGAGCACTTTTCCGTAGACCTGGCGTTAGAATCGAGTGAGACCACTTAATAAAATGTAAATACATGGACCTCATTCCAGGTGTACTAAATTCTAACTTCTGAGGATGGGCCTGGGAATCTAGGTTTTTAACAAACTCTCCAGGTGATTCTTAATGTGTATCAAAATTTGGGAACCACCACACTAAAGAAAGGATAATGGGACTTTGGGTGAATTCAACACTGTAGCCAACTGAACAAATTCACCATTGTTTCCTTAGGACTTTAAACCGTTATGTGCTGTATTTACATTTCTATGTCCTCTCTTCTTAACATGTTTTATATCTCCTTTCAAGTGACAAGTTTCTATTTCAAACTTCTTTCCAAATGGGAACTTCTTTCCCATACAATTAAGTAGCCATTTTGCTGGAATTAAACAGTTGGTCTGGCATGGAGTTGTTGTGGTGGGGAAATAATAGAGAAATAGAAATTGAACAGCTCCCCATCTGCATTTAGTACCATGAATTTTGTTTGAGATTGGGGGGGATCATAGTTGAAATAGAACTGTTGTTAACCAAAGGAAGACACAGTCTAATAGAGGGTAGCTCTTAGGCAGGAGAGGCTGGGCTGTGCTGTGCTAACAAATGTCCTCAACTCTCAGTTTCACAATGAAACAGAAATTCATCTGTCACACACGTAAAGTTATCAAAGTTCATTAAAGTTTCAAAAGACTGTTTCCTGAATGTGCGCTCAGCATTCAAGGCTGCTTTGATCTTATAATTTCACTGTTTTTTTCCTTAAATTTCAGATAAATATGAGGGTACAAAAGATTAGGTCACACAGCTTCACATTTTTTAACATGAGGATTCCTCCATGATCAGCACAACAGGAGAAGAAAGTT
>CAUYQV010010921.1:0-19586 GCA_963574575.1 Galagoides demidoff | reverse complement strand
TCCTTTCATTTGCCGTGAATATCCTTGAAGCCAGCTCTTTGAACCCACTGGTTACCATCTCCAAGGCATTACTCAAATGCCATTTTTTCCAAGGTATCCCCTGAAATCTTCACCTATGTGTAATCTTTTAAAATTATAATTGGTATTTTTTCCCTGAACTTAGCGAGTTTAATCTTCTACTCTTACATAAAGTAGAGATCCATCCTGTCTCTCTGTCTCTGTTTCTTGTCAGGGAGGATAAGCCCTTCCTTTTGTGGCTCATGATTACAATTTCCAAAAATGCACAGATCAGGACATGCATAAATTAATGAGTTATTTGAAATAAGGTCATGGTTTACATTTATTTCATTTTCAGTTCTCATTCATTTCATATTTAATTATTTCATTTTTAAATATGAAGTAATTTCAGGAGTTACTTGAATGTAGGTTATGCTTTTAAGCTGTAGTTTTGTTAATAAAGATAGAACACCACACCCACAGCTTTTACCTTAACTCTGAATAAGAATACACTTTGGAGTTGGAGAAAAACAGGGAGCTACAAATTTGTAGGATAGATTCTAATTCTAAGCTGGATTCTAATTCTAGCAGTGCCAATTTTAGTTGTGTGACATGTCTTTCTCTACTACCAAATTCCCTATGCAGATGGAAGGCGTAGTGAGATGATCTCCAAGAAATCTTTAAGTTTGAAAATCATTGCCATCAAATTGTCCGATTTATGTTTAACACATACATAACAGAAACAACATATTTCATCAATTATTTCAGGAGTCTCTTAGAAACTACATGTCTGAGCTTGGCACCTGTGGCTCAATTGGCTAAGGCGCCAGCCATGTACACCTCAGGTGGCGGGTTCGAATCCCCAGCCCGGGCCCGCCAAACAACCATGATGGCTGCAACCAAAAAATGGCCGGGCGTTGTGGCGGGCACCTGTGGTCCCAGCTACTTGGGAGGCTGAGGCAGGAGACTCACTTGAGCCCAGGAGTTGGAGGTTGCTATGAGCTGTGATGCCATGGCACTCTACCCAGGAGGATAGCTAGATTCTCCGTCTCAAAAAAAAAAAAAAATTTAAAAAGCTTAGGAAAAAAAAGATACAATTGGGGAAAGCAGCCAGGGCGAAGAGGGTGATGGTGCTGGCATCACTGAGGAGTGACCCTGTGCAAGTTGCTGAGCCTCTGCAACATGGGTGCTGGCCCTGTGGGGCAAGGCTGCTGAGAGAAGGGACGAGTGTCCTGGCTTTCGCAGGGCCTGGCTGAGAGTGGGCTTCAGGGCAGGGTGGACCATGTCCATTCAGAAGAGGAGCTTTGCCCCTTTGCCCTCCTTCTCTGGGTAGACTTTCTCAGCTCTGGGAATGGCCCCCTCCCATCTTGGCCCTCAGAGGCCTTCTTGGTACCTGCTTCTCATACTCCTCTCAATCCATCCGCAAGCCCCAGCTTTCCCACCAAATATGCATCTAGCGGCCTAGCCCCTCTGGCTGACTGTCTCATGGATACCACCCACCTTGGGACATTTGCACTGGCTGTTCCCACTGCCAGACCCAGTTTGTTTGCATACATAACTGCTGGGAGCCACAAAGGGGCTTCCTGGTATGTCCTGCTTTCAATAGTAGCCTGCTGCTCAGCCTCATTCACCCCTAGAACTGTCAGCCTGTGTGAGCTACAACTTACCTGCCAGGTGTATTTATGACACCTCCCAGATGGAGAAAGCCTCTGCAGCAGGCAATCAGGTACCTGTATTCACTGCAGTCCCTAGGGCCTAGAACACAGCCTGGCATGCTGCAGGTTCTTGGAGTATGTGTCAAACCCAGTGCCTCTGCCTGGACCAGCAAATCCTCCTAGCCCCTTGCCCCCTTTTCTCTCTGGCATCTCCTTTCTCTACCCAGTAGTCTGGTGAGGCCCCTGTCACCCACTATCTCAGGCCCTCCCCAGCCTCCCCATTGCCTACAGACATAGTCAATGTTTGACCCTGGCCCATCAGCTCAGTAGGACAGGACAAGGAAGGAAGAGGCCAGGCAGGGACCCTCCAGACAGCACTCTTTTGGGGAACAATATGTACCCCTATGTGCTGACATGCAGACCAAGCTGAATGAGGCCCCTGACACCAGGGGACACCTCCAACAGCTCTCTGCCCTACGATCTCTCCTGCCTCACCCTGACCCTCTGGCTCCAGCACACTCACCTTTGCCCTCATACAACCTCATCTGGCTGCTCCCTGTCTTCCCTTCCCCAAGCCCCCACCACTGCCCAGGGCAATCCCTTCCCAGCATCACCCTGCATGTCACTGCTTTGTTGGTTTGGGGGCTAACAGCTCGGTCTTCCCAGGCTGGTCCATGGCACATGATTGTGCAATGGTTTCCAGGCCAGGCCCCCCAATCCAAAACCCCTTAGCTCTGCCCAGTGCCCTCAGTGGTGTGACCTCAGGGGGGTTGCTCTGTCTCCTCCTCAGAGAAATAGAGAACATGGTGGCATTTCTCTGATAGGATCTCAATGATGATGAACCCTGCTTGGTGTGTACCTGGCACAGAGAAAAGCCATATCCCCACCTCCAGACTTGATGGCTATGGGTGTCACTGCAGTTGTTAGTATCACTAGATACTAACCGGATCCCCAGAGGCATACCCTCAGGTCCCTAGGTCCAGACACCAGGACTATGAGAAGCAAAGCCAAATCTGGATACTTGGCCAGCCATGTCTGCAGAAGAAGGCTTTGCAGTGGGAGTATTTGTGGTGGGTGAGGCCTCACATCAGCCAGATTCAGTCACCAATAAGAGTTACTAACTCAGGTCACCTTGCATGCTCACTAGCCACCTGCCATGCACCCAGCCCAGCCTTGGATGGTTCACACCTCCCCTCCTCTATGTGAGATGATGTAGTGGGGTTTCTCCCCAAGAGGAGAGATTTGAAGTCAGGCCTATGAAGATCTAATTTTTCCCTGACATCACATTGAGGGCCACTGGTAGCAGCAAGGCCTTGGGGCCAGGCCTGGCCCTGTCCTCTCTCAGCCCTTTTAAGGGTGGGAGGAGGTTGGTTAATTATATGTCTAAACACACCTTGAAAATCTCAAATTGATCACCACATTGTCCCTGACCTCTGGGCAAAGTCAGTGACTGCTGCGGGTGGCCCCATGAGCATCCACCAGTCCTTCTTGCCTCCTGGCCCAAGGCACGAGAGAAAATACTGGCAGTCTTTTTGTTTTTGCTATTTCACAGCACCCTTTCCATTGTAAGTCATAATTTTCAGAGGTTTTATAGATTAGTAAAAAAGTAAACCTCTCCTTTTTGACTAAAAGGAAGCACTTTGAAACCAGGGGGCTGGTGTTGCAAGCTTGAGTGTGCAGGGATATGGGGTGTGCAGGGGTGTATACCACCTTGGATTCTTCCAGGAAGCCTCTTCAAAACCCACCACTCCCCACCCCTCCTAGTCTCAGGGTGCTTCCATCTCCTCCTCCACCCACAGGCCTTGAGGCCTCCCCTCCTCCACTTTAGGCCCATTAGGCCTTGAACACTTTGGTGGTCTGGTGGCTCACAAAGCTGGGTACCAGCAGCAGTTGGGACTGCACCTTGTGCAGGCCTGATGGTGTCAGCAGAGGTGGGTGTGCCTTGGTGTAGCCCCTGTAGTTGCTCCCTGGGGCTCCCACTCCCCACCCTCCCCCCATGCGCATCCTCAGTGATGTGGTGCTGACATGAGAGACTGGCCAGGGTGCTGGTGTGGTGTTGGTTTCTTTGAACAAAGGTAGATCAGGGGCTACAGGAAGCCCCACCTGTGGGGGTGATGAATGCAGGTGGGGCTGGAGCCCCACACTAGATGATGGGGCCCAGAGCAGGTGGGTGTGGCCAGGCCAGCCAGGAGAAGCCCCCTCCCTCTTGGACCTTGATCATGGAAAGCAGACTGGGCTGCCCTTACCCAGCTTCGGGGTTCAGGGGTACGGGGAAAGAAAGAACGTGTACAAGCATGTAGACCGGTGTGGCAGCATATTCGGCCTCTTTTTATTTATTTAGAACCCGGCGGACGAGGGGCCGGGGCAGTGGTACAGACGGCTCAGGAACCATTTTAACAGATTTGTCTTCAAGTTTAAAATAAACGCAGTAATAGTAAGAGAGACAGCGAAAGAGCAAGAGACTGCAAGCTAGATGAGCATTACGGCAGCTACAGCTTGTGAGCAACCCCCTCCCCCAGGGCCCGCTATAAAAATACATCTACGATTGCTGATAACCAGGTGCGGGTACAGGATAGTGCCTTTGGCATAACCAATGACCGAGCTATGGCGTGGCAGAGCGGTCCACGCATGGACATAAATAGAAAATATAAGTTAGTATAACTTTAAAACTTTTTGTACAAATATACATGGTTTTTTTCCTTTTTTCCTTTTTTTTTTTCTTTTTTCTTTTTTTTGCACTGAGTTTCAGCAGAGATTAAACATTTTATATAAATGACTCTTAAAGCTTTACACCTTGGGACCAGTGTACTCCTCGTGCAGAATACATTTAGATATAAAAAGACGTTATTAATACATTGCACAGTTTTCAAACTTTAACACAAAACCGAACGCTGCTCTGCGGCAGCCGCCGCCGCCGGTTGCTGCTACATGTACGGTCCCAGCCAAGGCCCCAACGTCCGCTGCCCCGACAGGCTCCCTCGGGGCTCTTTGGGCTCTAAACTGCGGGAAGAAGGGCGGTGAGCAAAGACAGCAGGGACCCGTGGGCTCCCCCTCCGCGCTCCCCGGTGCCAAGTACTCACCTAGCTCACCGCAGCCTCTTGCGCGGGGTCTGCTCCGCCGCGCCCACCCCAGTAGCGCCACTGGGAGAGGTACACCCCGCGGGCACCTCGCTAGAAGACTTATTCTCAGCCGCAGATCTCTTGCGCTTGGCGAAGAAGTCTGCGGACGACAGCGCGCAGCGGGTCAGGGCGGGGCGGCCGGGAGACACAAGCGGGGGCCGGGGGAGGGCGCGGGGCGCGGGCTGGCCGGCGTGGGGGTGCCATCCCCGCCCGCGCCGAGGTCCGCGGCAGGTCAGCTTTGTTTACGTCGCCGCGCAATGTGCTGTGTAAGCATTTCCCCTTGTCCCGCGGCCAAGCCCCCCGGGGCTGCCGCGGTGCTTAACCCCCTCTGCGCCGCGCTTGCCGCGCCGGGCCGCGCCCGGGGAGGGGCTCCCGCGGCCGGGGCAAGGACAGCGCTCTGAGGAGGTCGCAGCCAAGACTCATCCTCCCATCCCTCCCGCGCGAGTTGCTCGAGAGCACAACAGTAGGGCAGGAAAGAGGGTTGGGGTGCAGCCGCGCCCTGAGCGCTGCGGGCCCTTTAATGCCACGGGAGGAGGCGGGAACCCAGCGAGGCCCCCGAGGGCTGGGGAGACCGGCCGGCTGGACAAAGCGGGGCCGGACCGGGGCGGGGCTGTGCGGGGCTCACCGGAGATGAGAGGCCCGGACACCTTCTTGTTCGCGGCGCCGTTGGCGCTGGCGGCAGCAGTACCGGCCGCGGGACGTCCCGAAATTCCCGAGTGCAGCTGATCGGCAAGAGGCTCCTGGCTGCGCTGCGCCTGGTTCGCGCCTTGCTCGGCGCTGTCTGGAGGCGCCGCATCTGGGGCCGGGGCCGGGGCCGGGGCCGGGGCCGGGGCCAGGGCCGAGCCCGAGGCCGAGGCCGTAGCCAGGACTGGGGCTGGGGCCGGGGGTGGGGTGGGCGCCAGGGTCGGGTCGCTGGACGACTGCTCCGGCGCCTCCTCGAGGCCGTCGAGGGACTCAGCGGCCGGCGGCTCGGGGGACGGGCTGACAGCCACGGCCACTGGGACGGGCCGGGGCGCCAGAAGCAGGCGGCAGCGCCCCACCTGCACCGTCTCGCGGTAGAATGCGGGGACAGACTCGCTGTCCACCTCGATCCACTGC
Organism: Galagoides demidoff; assembly: GCA_963574575.1. Classification (NCBI taxonomy): domain Eukaryota; kingdom Metazoa; phylum Chordata; class Mammalia; order Primates; family Galagidae; genus Galagoides; species Galagoides demidoff. The sequence continues at coordinate 13,717 of CAUYQV010010921.1, read as the reverse complement.
ATGCGTCCAGGGCCCCGCAGCGGCACGTCCTGCTCGAAGTCGAAGTCCCATCGGTTCTGGTCCTCGGCGTTCAGCTCGGCCAAGCGGATTCTCAACTCGCGGCTCAACTCCTCGTGGTTCACAGGCCCGAAGAGTCTGCGGCAGGCGCTAGTGCGCACAAGAGTAGGGAAGGTCCCACGGGAGACAAGGCGCTCCATCGCGGATGTGCTGTGGAGGGACGCGTCGGAGATGGCCGGGGCTGCGCGAACCCAGGCAGTGAGAGAGGAGAGGAGAGCAACAGAGGAAAAGGAGAGGAGGAGAAGAGGAGGGCGGAGGCCGGGAGCAAGGGAGACCCCGCGCAACCAGACTCTACGTTTTGCAAAGGGACGCGGCGGGAGGGCGAGCGCGGCGGCTACCTGGCTGTCTGGTCGTGGACTGCTCCCACGTCTCGTTCGCCTGTCTCGTTCGGCTGGCAGCCGCGCCCCCTCGGTGCCTGCCTGCTGGGTCCCTCTGGCCTCGCCCGCACCCCTAGAGCACAGCGCACTTGGCCTGTGGAACGCCCAGCCCGCCTGCGCCCCCTTTATACGTGCGGGCCCTACCTCCCCCCACCGCGCGGGTCCCGCCGCGATTAGCATAATGTAGTATTTTCAGTTTCAACAACACCGCGGCGATTGGCTGGCGCCGCGCTGCCCCCGCCCCGCCGGCCGCCCGGCCCCCGCGCACCGCCCACTGGGCGCTCACACGGACCGGCTGATTGGCGGCTGGGCAGCAAGCGCGCTGTAGCCGGGGAAGGGGGCGGTGAGCGGGGCGGGGCGGGAGTTAAAGGGCGCTGCAGGCGGTAACGTGACACCGCGACGCCCCGCCCCCTCGCCCCATTCCCCCCCACCCCCACCCCCCGCTCCCGTCCCCCGCCGGCTCCTTTGTCTGCAGGCGGGGGCTGCGCGGCGGCGAAGCAGGCGCCCCCCTCCGCCTGGCGCGGCGGAGACCGCTCTCAGTGAGTCCAGAGTCCCGCCAGACCTAACTCGTCCCCAGCCTGGGCCGATCCCCGGTCGCCCAGCCCCACCGCCCGCGCTCGCCATTGGGCCTCCTGCGCCAGCTGACGGAGCTTTAACACACCTCGGGTAGTTCGTCCCTGGCCTAAGCTGGACAGGGTCTTCGGCTGCTCCCGCGCGGCCTACCGCTTGGGGCTTGTGTCCCTGCGAAGGATCCGCGCACCTGAAGTCCTAACACACCTGCCACCCCTAAGGTCCTGAAATTAGAAAGGGTCACGGGAGTCAGCTCCACTCTTTCCCCAAGGCTTGATGTGGGGGACACCTTGGGAGCATGCCGCCAGCCCCCTACACGCACACAGTCAGAGTCTGTAGCGGCTTCTTCGGGGGCCGCCCTGCCAAGCCCATCCTGGATTATGCCTGTCACCTCACTGACCGAGTGTCCACCCTCCAAGAGCTTGGGCTAGGCCAATCCAGGCCGGAGAACTGCCTGTCTAAGCTGGCTGTAGCGGCTGTGCTGGATATAAGGGAGGGACCTGCCTGAGGTCACAGGGAAAGCCTGCCAAGGACCATGCCCCTCCCCCACATGCAGCCCTTGGTGTAGACCCCAGTCGCACATACCCATGGCTCTTTTCCCAGCGGGGCCAGACCAAGAGAGACCATTATTTTTTGCTAACTTCCTTTTGTCCCAGTGTTCATGAGGTGGAGTGCCCAGGAAATGCCTGGAGCACCCTCCCAAAGCCAGGAGCAACCCAAGGGGGAGGGGGCTGCCAGGCACCTGTTGGTGAGTCCAGCACAGCCCTGAGCTCTCAGCCCCTGTCTCAGGTAAGCCAGTGAGAGGAGCCTCTGGAAGAGAGGGAAAGTGAGGGCTCAGGTCTGTAGGCTCCAGGACACCCCAGTGATGGGATGCTGTGACAGCATGCAGACATGGGTCCAGAGGGGTCTTACGGTTCTGGGAAAGGACGTCTGAAGTTAGGGGAATGACCTTCCCAGGCCTAGGCTTCAACCCAGGTGAGGGCAGGGGTGGAAACTGCTCTTGGTGGCTAACCAGAGGCAACAATTTATGTGGATTTCTTTATTCTTCTCTGTACGTTGTATTCCAAATTTCCCACAACAAATGCAAATGTCACAAGTTTTATCTTCAGGAAAATAGAAGTTGAAGAAGTCTCCCCAGGTTTCAACCCCTGTAGCAGGGCTGATATCAACTGGTTGGAGGGCAGAAGGGGTCAGGGTTTTATCTGGCCATGTGCCACTCATGGCCTCCCCAGGGGACCCTGAGCACAGGGCCACAGAGGATAGTGACTGCATAGTCCGGGATCTCCCAAAAGGGCAGGATGCCCAGGCTCCAGCCGCCAGGGAAGGCAGACCAGCCAAGGTGTTCACCCCAGCTCTCAGCCTGTGCCAAGAGCCAGAGGGTAGTTTTTTGTGCACCCCCTCATTTGGCCTTCATAATACTCTGAGTAGGTAGAGCAATTATCGGTCTATTTTATAAGAGAAACAACCAGACTTCTAGTTCAGCCACCCAGCCAGAGGAAGCACCATGTGGACACTGCTGAGCTTCCTGGCTTTCTGGTCTGGTTTCCACTTGGGCTTTCTGCTTTTATTTTTCCACTTTACTAGCTTAATGATAGAGTCAAATCCAGTACCTTGGGTACTCCCCCTCTCTTGGCCTCATTAGAGCCTGGGAGGTGACTTTCTCAAAGTCTGCAACTCTGACTTCAACCAAGGATGGTACCAAGTACCTTGTTAAACATACTGGTCCCAAAAGTGGGGCTGAGCCCCCACCCCTAGCCAGGGACACACCTGGAGGAAGGCATCCCCAAGCCCAATCCCCTGTCCAAAGGGGCCCAGAGCAAGCAAACATCTCTCTGGGTACAACACCCAAGCTCTACTTTTATAATTAAAAGTATACCCAAAGGAAACAAAGAGAATGCAGTGTTTCCACCCAACCTTCTGCTTCCCTCTGAGCACCCAGAAAGACCACGTGTCCCAGCCTCTTTGCATTCAGGTGGGCCATGGTACTAGTTCTGGTTGTCAAGGAAGGTCGTCAGCAGCGCTGTGCATAACTTCCCCACGCAATTGACCTGCCTGAGCAGTCCTTCTCCGCCCTCTGCTGGCCAGATGAAGAATCAGAGGCAGCCCCAAGACCCCTCAGTGATCACGTAGAGGGAAGCCCACCCCACGAACGCCCTCTGCACACCCACACTGTCTCCTTACTCCTTGGAAGTAAGGAGTCATTGTGTCTTACCCCCTAAAAGTGTGGGGTTGTTTGTGGCAGTGGCCAGCCTTACATACTCTAACATATATGGATAACATTTTATAGATTAGCAAACAGGAGATTAGGAAGATTAAAATCTTGTTTCAGCTCACATATGCTCAAGGCCAGACTGACCTGCATGTTCTGACTCCTCAGCCCAAACCCCAGGCCTACCTGCTATGCTCTGGAGCTAGGAACACACCTAGAAGCAAAAGCAGGATCGGCCACAGCCATCTCAGAGCTTAGTTTTGGCGGGGAGACTGGGTAGTTAAACCAGCTCAGTGCTCCACGGGCCAGTCCTCGCAATACCCTCAATGCTTGGTTGGTCAGTGTTATGGGATCATTTTTTCAGCTGAGGAAACTGAGGCTTTCAAGGCCAAGAAGACCTGCAGCCTCCTGGTGGCTAACCTTCACCTGGCCACCGAAAGCCCCCTTCTCCTGAGTGTGAGGCCTGCACAGCTTCTTCTCTGGCATGGTCACATAACCCCACTGGGAATATATGTCACAGTTGGCTTCTGGGGACAGGGATGGCTGTCCTGGGTCAGGCCTACTCCCCAAACCAGAGGTCCTGAGGACCCAAAGCCTGGGACATAGGGTACCTGGCCTGGGGCAGAGACAAGCCTGAGCCAATGGCCCTCCAAGGGGTGACCCTGGATGGGCATGAGACTCTTTTCTCCCCCTTGGCCCTTGGTCAAACCTACCTCAGGCCAGTTCCCTGGGTTCTGAGACCCTGAGCTGTCTCTTCAAATGCATTAAGGCCTGGAAGAATTTTCCATCCAGCCTTGGGCCACATGTCACCCATCCATCACAGAAGGCTGGAGAATGCAGGCTCCAGGTCAGGGCTGAAGGGGGGGAGGGGAAAGGGGCCTGAACACCACATGTGGCTCATTCTGGAGCCCACTGGGATGGCCAAGGGCCACCCTCCCTGCAGCACTGTCGACTGAGGCCAAGCATGTGACCTCCTGCAATGCTCCTAGGGACCCTAATGTTTGGTGGGGCTTGTCATCCTGAAAAGGAGATAGGGATTTTTTTTAAAGAGCAAGGAAGTCACGAGGTTACTTTTTTTTCTTTTTTTCTTTTTTCCCTTTTTTTCCCCTTCCTTTTTTTCTTTCCTTTTCCCTCCCCTCCCTCCTTCTCCCCCTCCCCTCCCCTTTCCTTTCCTTTCCTTTCTTTCAATATGTCAAAGACAACCAGATATGTATTTGCTACTCAAGTGTACAGATCTCCTTAAAAAATAGCAAGGGCTTCCTATTTCCAGTGCTGTGTTTCTGTTTTAGCATGGCGGAAGGAGGAGACCTGGGCAGGGGAGGTAGGGGTTGCGCATAGGTTTGAATAGTTTAGGCTACTGAAACATTAAAATGTGAATTCCAAAACTTCTTTTTGACTTTGTCAGGGGTGTCTGTGTCTGTGCTCCTCCCAGACACCTCCCCAACTAGTATGCAAGGGGAGCCCTTTCTGAGGAAGCAGGAGGGATATTACAAATGATGGTGGTGCTAGCTGTCCCCATCTTGTGCTCAGCCCTGCACCAGGGCTGGGTTCACGGCCTCATCTGATCCTTTCAAGACTCCAACAGGGAGGTGTTTTTATGCCTCCTTCGCAAGAAAAGATACCCATGCTCAGAGCCTGAGGCCCCAGAGACTTGAGGCTGATTCAGCCTCTCCGTGGACCTCTGTGAGGGCAGGGATGTGAAAGCAGGAGCGGGAAGAAGGCAGGGCCTGGATAGCCCCACAAGCCCTGGAGCCAGGCATGGGCATCTGTGCATGCTCTAACCCCTCTGGCCTCAGTCACATCACCCAACAGCAGGCAAGTGGACCAGCCCTGGTCTGCAGCTTGTCCACTCTGTCCCAAATCATCCACCCCCTCCTCCATAAGATGGGGTGGGGAGTCTGACCTGAGGCCCTGGGGGCTCAGAGTTACAGATTAACTAGCCAGCCCCCAGCAGCAGGCAGCGTGGCGTGCACTTGGGGGCCCAGTGCTGGCTCAGGAGCCGCTCCTGCCGCACCAGTTCCCCCGGGGTTGCCCCGCCCCCCAGGACGGGCTGTTCTTGGGGCGGCTGCCAGGCACGTCCTCTGCAGGTGCCGGCCTCCCTCCGGTGACGCGGCCACATGCTGCAAAGCTCCAATTACAGGGACTGCCTTGTGCTGGGTCCCAGGCTGGGGGTCCACACTCCCCAGGAATCCGTGGGAGGGGCTGGGCAGGCTCTTCAGGGAAGACTGGCGAGAACAGAGAACAGCATGAACAGGAGTTGTCCCACAGGCCACCCCCCCCCCAACACTGGTCTCACAAACGAACCTAGGAGGTCTGTAGAAGGGGGCTACCAGACCATGCTGGTTTCAACATGGAATGTCTCAGGAAAATAAGGGCCACTGGTCACCCTAGTCTACAGAAGGCCCCTCTCAGGGCCCCTCCTGGGCTAGGGGCCAGGTGCAGAGGAGGCTATCAAGGACACATGGGGACCTGTGTCAGATGCCCTCTCTGGCCAGCTCTGAGCCTGCAAGGCCTGCCCTCCTCCCCATCCACCCTGGCCCAGCGGCTCACTTTACCAGGGAAACAGCAAGAAAAACAAATCGGGTGTGAGCAGATCCCCTCCCCAGCATGCCTCCAGGGACCTCAGGCCTCTCCAAGTAGCCCATGCAACAGTGTTCAGAGAAAACTAAGGGCTCTTAAAATGCCAGGAGAGTGGGGGTGCCTGCAGAGAGGCAGCACCAGGGCCATCTGCACCCCTGCCATCCCTCCTCCAACCTCCAGCCCAGACTACTGAGACCTTAGAAGTGAAGGGGCTTCCTCCAACTTGGAAGACTTTATTTTAGACATCAACTGAGTGTCTCCTGCACAGGGTGACCTCACTGACCATGTCATATTCCTGTGTAGGAAGCTGAGGCCCAGAGAGGTCAGTAAGGGTTTCATAGCAAGTAGATGACCAGGCTGATCCCTGCCCTGGAGCGGGGTCCTGCCTCCACTGTCCCCTAGGGTGGGGAGGGAAGGGGGTCCCTTCATCACTTCACTTACCCACTTTCCTTCCTCCCTTCCTTCCTCCAGTTCCCACCTCCTCCCAGCTGAGTTTCCAAGGCAAGATCAGGAGCTAATAGCAGCCACGTCCTGGCCAGCTCTCAGGGCTCCAGGATGCTCTGCAGCTAAGAGTTACTCCACCAAGAGGCTCCACAATCGGGGTGTCAGCCCCTCTTCCCCAGCAGGGGCAGTTGCTCCCCGCCACCCTCTGATAGAGTGGCAGCCCTGAAGACCAAACTGGGCTCCTGCTGCCCCCTGGTGTCCTGAGATGGCATTGCTCACCCCACCAACCATAACTGGGCAGCTCCCCCCTACCCCAGCCACCCCACCCCCACCTGACCTCCACCAACCCCTACCTCCCCCTCACCTCATTCATGCCTCACAGCTGCAGGTGACTTGGGTGAGGGCCTTAATCTCTGGCACCTGCAGTCCCTCCAAGCCTAAAATGGGTGTTCTTGCCACTGTGACCAATGGGGCCCTTAAAGGGTCAAAGTTCATTTTCAAAAAAAACATCAACACCCCAAGATGCTGTCACTCACACCTTAGTGAGAAATAGCACACTGGCCTCTCCCAGCTGCAGGGGTGGAGGTGGAGACAGAGCCTGCTCTAAAGACCCAAGGTGGGTGCCCACCCCTCCCTGATGCCCCTTCTCTCCTTCCTCCCTCTGGTCCTCCTATACCCCAGGCCCTCCTCTTCCTCTTCCTGCCCTGTCTTCCCACAGGCCAGTTGTGCTCTCAGCGCCCTCTGCCTTCACTCCCCAGCCTTTCTGCTGGGCCTGCACCTGCTGGCCCCTGGCTAGGTTGAGTTCCCACATGGAGACACACACTTGCACACCTTTAATCATGAAGTACAGCTGTGCTCTGGCTGCTTCCAAACAATGATGACAACCAAAGCAGTCATCATGACTCCCATTTCTGGGCTGGAGCTGGGGCCAGCAGTGATTAGGACAGACACAGGTTGTCCCCAGCAGGAGCTCCAGGCTGGGGAGATAGCTGTGCACAGGTCAGCCTCAGTGAGCCAGCAGAGAATGGGCTGGGGAGATGGCTGTGCACAGGTCAGCCTCAGTGAGCCAGGAGAGAATGGGCTGGGGAAGGGGCAGAAGCTGGGGTTCCAGCCCAGGAGTTGCCTTCACCTGAAAGGCTGTCCAAACACTGTGCAGCCTTCACCCAGCAAGGCAAGTGGGATGGGGAACAGGGGGAAGGTACTGCCCAGCCAAGGGGCAAACTGTAGACTTCAGAATCAGGCAGAGTGACTGCCTCTTACTTGGGAGGGTTGCTTAACTTTCCTGTGCCTCTGCTTTCTCATCTGCAAGGATCTTGATAAAGTTTGGAGGACAAGTCAATGGGTGCCTGGCATAGCGGCCCTTCTCTTAAGGACACTGCATTACCCTCACCGCCAGTCTCTCCCTCCAACGTTGGGGTCAGGCAGGGCACAGGCCAAACACTGACCCCCTCTAGCTGTATTCTGTGAAAGTGACATTCCCTCTAAACTCAGGGACTTGAGTTGGTGGAGAAGACTCAGATCTCAACAAAGGCACTTACAGACCCTCAATCATGTGGTTCCCTAATAAACTGCCAGGTAGGACAAAATGTTATTTATGTGATAAGCCGTTTGGACAGTGCAAAAGCCTCCCTATCAGGGTTCAGGGGCTGTGAGATACAGATCACTGGGACTTCATTCAGACCCTGAGTGAGCACTCAGGCCTCACACTGGACACTGTCCCCATCCCCTGGATTCCACTCAGTATCCAGCTGCCACTGAAAGCACACCCTCTCTCAGCCCCATGCATGCACTTTATGTGCAAATTGTCTCTTCAATCCTCACAAGCATCCTACAAGGCAGTCTTAGTGTCGTCTCCATTTCACAGATGGGAAAACTGAGGCTCAAGAATTCAAGACCTAGTAAATCATGGAGATGACAGCCTGGAGAGGCTGATTGCTGAGCCCCATGTGTCGCCCTGGCCTCTGTCACAAGCACAGACCCTTGGCACACAGGCTAGCTGCTGAGCCCCAACTTAGGCTGCCCCCTCCCTGGGTAGCACCAGGTTTTAATTTGCAGCAAATAGTGAACCAAGGTAATGCTGGACCTTTCCTGTACTTACATATCAGCCATGGCAGACAGCCAAGCGTATTGGGATATAAGAGCCTGGTCCAGGTTGGCTCAAGCAGTCCTTCCTCCTAATGTGTCAATCAGGACCTAGACTTAGGGGTATCTGATCCGGGTCCTCATCTCTCCACTCAGCCCTCCCTTTGGCAAGGATCTCCTGGGACCTTGAGGGAGGCCATGTCTTCAGGGCCTTCCCTGGTGGGTGAGAGTGGGCAGAAAGCAGGGCAGTGCCCAGCAGAAAGCAGGGACCAGAATGAATTTTCAAGGCAAAGATACTCATGGGTGGAAGGGATCAGCAGGCAGGCAGGTGGACAAGAATAGACCCTCCAAAGCTAGGGTGCAGGCAGGGCTGTTGGCCATGGCTCTCACTAGTGTTTCATTGGTTTGCAAAATGTGTGCAATACCCAGTGGGGCCAAGTGGGGAGAGGGGTTGGCCACTTCCAGGGCAGAGTATTGGCACCAGAGGCCCTGGAGTGAGGACACCAAGGGGTTGAAGGACTCAGCCAGGTCTAGGGTGCCCAGAGCAGAGCAGAGAGGCTGTTCCACCCCACTGAGACATCAGTGTGTCTGTTCCCAAGAGAATCCAGATGGCCAGTTCCCTGGAATGGCTGCCAAGTCTGGGGAGGAGGCCAGGTGATGGCTGAGGGGCTTCCTAGGGTAGTAAGGGTGTGCATTTAGCAACTTCTTTTCTTGCTTCTTGGAAGTCCTTCCTGCTACTCTCTGCTTTCTCTACTGAATTCTGAATCAGTGGAGGCTCTGAAGATGCTGACTGTGGGCTAGGTGGTGAGAGCTCAGGCTGTTACTTGTACCTGGGAGAAGAGGAGCTAGAAGCAAAGGAGACATACGTGGTGGAGACATGGGACCTGAGAGACAGCCAGCGGCAAACCTGGGCCCTCAGGCACATACCGGTCTAGAATCAGCACTGCAGGAGCACACACCACTGACCCTGCCTCAGTTTCCCTGGCCCTGCCTGGTAAATGGGTGTGAGGTTGTTCTCTCAGGGCCCTGCTTCCCTGTGACATTCACAGGCCAGCCTCTTCCTGATCCAGGCTGCCCATATCACACAGGCATAACACACTGAAGCCCTTGTCAAGTCAGTACTTCCAGCTCCTGTCCACTTCCCCCTCCAACCTCACTGGATGAACATCCCTCCTTTGAAGTTGTTGTTCCTTCCCAAGCACGGAAGTTGGGCAAGGCATCCTTTGAGGGTCCTGCAGGCTGGAGCCTGCTGTCTCGTGGTTCCCAGCCCCTCCCTCACCTCCAGCATCTTCCCTTCCTCCCTCCTAGTCAGGGTCCAAGGAGAGCCTGTTTGACCTCAAGGGACCCGAGAGGAAGGATGACCTGGTTTACCCAGGAATGTCTCCCTTTTAGCATAGGAAGCCCTCACCCTAAAACCCCTCAGTCCTGGGCCTGCAATGTGAGAAAGGGGACCTGAGCTACCTAAGGGCACTCCCAGCTCTCCCTCCAAATCCTCCAAGATCTCCAGCTTTCAGGCCTCACACAATGAACACTTCCTCCATGCAGCTCTCAAGCAAGCTTCCCCAAGGCCTTTACCCCTCTCAGTTGTGGCCATCAGCCAGCAGGAACCCCTGAAGCCTGTGAACTATATCCCTCCACATCCAGTCCCAACTCTGCAGGTGAGGGTGGGAGCTCACCCGTCTCAAGATCCCAGACCTCTGCCCCAAACCCACTGCAGCTGCCCGCTCTCTGCTGGGATACTGACATGCAGGGATGGCCTGGGCCCATCTAGGATATCTAGATCACAAGAAGCCAGTGGAAAAGCCCCTGTTGGCCCAATAGCCTCCTCCAGGTCCTGAACACCTCAGTTCCACACACTTACCCACAGGACATCTCAGAACCCAGTGCCTACCCTGGACAAGGTCCGACCCCATCCCTCCTACAAAGCCCCAGACCAAATTCCAATCCCAGGAGCATATTCAGGCTCCAGTTCCAGAAGGTTCCACAGCATGCGCCAGCCAAGTTCCTTGTGTGGCACCTGCAAAAGACCAGGGAGGGGGGTAGCAGAGTAGGCCTTCCTAGGGCTGCCTGACAAGCCCACCCCACCCCCACGGGTTGGGGGCTGTCCCTCTAAGGCCCAAGGACACCAAGTCAGGAGCCTTTGAAACTGTTCCCCACCCAGACTCCCAACCAGACCACCTCGGACATGCAGCTGACACCTGGGGCTGTGCCACAGTGCCCACAGTAGTTTGGCGTCCTCATAAGGCTGTCTCCAAGAACAGCCACCAGGCCAGAATTGGCAGAGCTTGGGGATGTCAGGAGGGACCCCAGTGAGGGACCTGCCTGAGCACAGATCCTGCTGTGGGTCTGGGCACCCCCTGCCGGCCAAAGTCTGAAACTGCACCTCTCCTTGGCTGAGCAGGTGGCCATGCTGATAGAAGGGGAACCAGAGTCAAACTGCCCTGTTGGTGTCCTGAAAGAGCCATTTGAGGTGGGTCCTCAGAATGCTAGGAATGACAACAGGTGTCCTTCCCTTGCACACGTCCCCTGAATGTCCCCTAGGAGCCCTTATCAACCCACCAAGGGACCCAGCTCCCCCTCTGGCCCTCCAGTGACTAGTGCCACACCAGGGCCACCCCTCCTACCTCCCTCCAGATTGTACCTCCATCTTCCTCCCTTCTTTGTAGTATTACATTTTTTTAATCTTAAAATTTTGAACAAATATTTTCTTTTTATCCCACTTTCCCCTCCCAACTCTCTTTTGCAGCAAAACTCTTCACAAGAATCATCAGGCTGAGCTGGGCTTACTCCTCCCTCCTGAACCACACTGGCCAGCCCCATGCCAAGGACACTCCTGTCATAGTGACCTCAGATACTCCACCCAGCCACCAGCTCTAGGACTCCACACCCTGCTTCACCTTCTCCCCTGGCTTCACTCCCTCTCCCTGGGCAGGGGGCTCCTTGGCCCTGGGCCCCTCCCCTCTCTGTCCCCATCCATTCCTAGGGTATCTCCTTCAGAGTCAGAGTGCTAATACCACTTTGATGCGGCTAACAACCTAATTCACATGTCCATCTCAGACTAACGGTGAAACTGCCCTCTCTGCCGACTCACAGGCCTCACTTCTCCACCTGTCCCTCCATTCCAAAATGCCCTCCTTCGCCAGCAGTCAAATGACAATGGATTGGCTCTCTGAGCCAGGCCCGCTGGATCAGGAAAGGCCCTTCCTTTCTGAGATGTGCAGAGTCCCACCTCTCCCTCCCACTGCCACCCACCATTCAAGCCCCTCTCACTTCTCATCTGAACCATAGCAGAAGCATCCCTGCCCTGGCTCACCCCCTCAATCCCTCATCAGTACATCAGCCAGAGGATCCTTCCAGAACCTAAAGCAAGTCAGAAACCTATGATGGTTCCCACTGCACCCGGAGGAAGAGCCAAACTGCCCAGGAGCATCACATCATTTACTTACGCATCACAGGGGTCGCATGTCATCTGCCCCACCGAACACTCGTGCACCCTGTAATAACTCAAGGAGAAGGTGCTCCATAAATGCTTGTTGTGTTGAACAAGGCTGCCTGTTTCAAGGTCCACTGCCACTTCAGACATCCAGGTGGCAGTGTATGCTGGGTGGGGCCAGCTCAGGGGCTGGCCAGGAGACTCTTGGGATCCCCACCTCCAGGGAACTGCAGTTGGAATGACCCTTCCCAGGGCATAGCTTGCTGTGTCCTGCCCTCTTCTAGCACTTCTGGGGCCTCCTCTCTCCAGACTCATTTTTTGCCCCCTCACTCCTCTGCCTACCCTTTGCCCAGCCTCACTAAGCCGTCTCAGCTTCCTGAACACCCCAAGTCTAGGCTCACCTCTAAGCCTTTGTCCATGCTGTTTCCTCTGCCTGGAATGTACTTCCCACACCTGGTCACAAGAATTACCCAAAGCACCACTTCCTCTGAGAAGCCCTCCCTCCAAGCCTGACCCCAGATTAGATGAAGCCCTTCTTCCAGTCAGCCAAGATTGGTCTCCTCAGGCAGAACTGCCACCAGATAGATGAAAGAGTTCTGTCAAAGGCTTAGAGATGAGCCACTGTGCTTCTCTGAGGCACTCAGAGGCTACAAACACTCCGAAGCTGTTTGTTGAGTGGCCAAGTGGGAGGTTGGCCCCTGGCCCACAGCCAAAGCTGCTTCCTCTGGAGAAAGAAGGTCCTTCCCCTTCCTCATCTAGCCCAAAGAGCAATTTTCTCACATTCCCTCAGACCAGGAAGCTCCCCGCCCTTCGCCCTTCATACACACTGACTTAATCCCAAGGGCTAGCAGAGCTAGCTCGGATCACTTCTGCCCAAACAGTCCTCCTGCCACCACAGGCTCTGCAGGACACTGAGGAGGAGGGTGGTAAGTAACCAACTCTTCTGTCCCCCACCCACCTCTGGGCAGTTTGGGAATACTCACCTCCCTTCCTGCCTTTCACCCTCCAACCCGGGCCCAGAGAACCCATGAGGAGTCAGATGATGGCCCAACCTCCTGGCTAGGTGGCTAAGATGCAGCCCAGCAGCCTGTCGGGCCCTGGAGAGTCTGAAAACTCTAGGGAGCAGTCCCTCACCCCCCCCCACCCATCGGCCACAGAACCACCTGGACATCAGTCCTCCCCCAGGACTCCTGAACCTGTCACTCAGTGCTGCCCTCCACCGCACCAGCAACCCTAGCTGGAGCTGCCTGGCTCTGGGCTCCTAAGTCCCCCAGGGAGGCCAGTGGTGACTATTTTTGAAACTGAGTTTGTCCGAGGACCTGGGGAACACCCACCTCAGATACAAATGCATTTTCCTCATTTGCACTGTTTAGACTGGAACCTTCATCAAACAGTGCATGCACCTGTACTATGGACTGAGGGGTGGCCTGGCTCACTCCTGTGGTGGCTTCAGGAATCCCCACCAGCAGGCCTCAGGTCTGCCTGGCTCTGCCCCTACACTGCCAGGACTTTGACCACTCCTGCTCAGACACTCAGGAGGGGCTCTGTCATGCGTGTGGGCCCTATCTCAGGACACCCCACCACCACAACTTTCTGCTTTGTGGAACTGCGTTCAGCACACAGCAGAGGACACACTGGTTTTGACACTGGGCTGAGGGCAGGAAGGTAGGGTAGGTCAGCTAGCTGGAGGACAGGTGAGAATAATGAGTAGCCCCAAGGGCAGGACGCTGGACCAAGCCTGCTCTGGGGAAGCCCGGTGTCCCTGCAGGCTCCAAAAGCAGGGGAAAATGGCTGGAGGCCATGTGCGCCTGGCCTGGGTACTTGCACCTCTGGTGGCCCCTGCCAAGGGTGTGGGGACAGGGAGGTAGGGAGAAATGGGGCAAATACTACCTGGAGCAGCCTCCAGGTCTGAGAAGAGAGACGTTCCCCCACAGGGCGCGGGGGGGGGGGGGGGGGGGGGGGGGG